>JAFVLL020044557.1:0-22766 GCA_021397915.2 Tor tambroides | reverse complement strand
ACAAACAGTTAAGTAATAGATGTTTTAGCAAATCTGAGATGACTTATGAAACAAGACCCAAAAAATGGACAGTGTCTTCAGCAGCTGCCCTGCACACTGCTAGTCATACTCCTAAGGCATGTGTATATTGTGAGAATCTGAATCATAAACCTGAAAATTGCTCTGAATACTCAGTGCCTGCTCGAAAAGAAAAGCTGAAGAAATTGGGAAGATGTTTTGCTTGTTTGGGGCCTAAACACATAGCAAAATTCTGCAGGATTAAGGGAATTTTCTGCAGTAAGTGTGGACGTAAAGCATCATCAGTCAATCTGTGAAGAAAATTACAAGCCGCCTGATGTTAACAAGGACAGTGTGGATGATAATGACACTAGTTCAGAAGCTGTAGTGTCATCGATGTCAAGCACTGTGAAACCAGAAACTGGAGGCCAAACGACTGTGCTGCTTCAAACAGTTAAAGCGTGGCTAAAAGGTCCAGCAGGTAGAAGATTAGTGCGTTGCTTATTGGATGGAGGCAGCCAACGAAGCTTTGTGCAAAGGGGTCTGGTGAAAACACTAGAATTACCAGTGATGAAAAAAGAGACGCTGAAACTTCACACTTTTGGAGCTGAGGGTCCTGTAATTACCGAATGTAACAATGTGAAATTAGAACTGGAAAGTGTGTGGAATCCAAATCAGAAAATAGAAATCACAGCAATTGAAACTCCTCAAGTCTGTTCAGCTGTTATGAAAGTGCCTGGAGAATATGTGTACAAGAAGCTTGAAGCTAAAGGTTTGCAACTTGCAGATTTTGTCTCGGCAGAGACTAATGATTCTGAGCTTTCAGTGTTAATAGGAGCAGATTACTACTGGCAAGTAGTATCAGGAAGAGTCGAGAGATTAACTGAATCTCTTGTGGCCCTAGAAAGTATTTTTGGATGGGCAGTTCAAGGGCCAATTCCCATGTCTAGTGTAACAGACACAACCTGCATGCAAATTTGTTCAGAAGAAGATCTGCAGATTTCAAGCCAGTTGCGGGCCTTTTGGGAAGTAGAATCTTTGGGCATACTGAACAAGGGGACTGAAAGTCCAGAAGAAACAGAAGCCGTACAACACTTTAACCAGACAGTAACCTTTAAGGAGGGATGTTACCAGGTGGAGTTACCCTGGAAACCAAATAAACCAGAACTACCAAATAATTTCAGGGTGGCTAAAAAAAGGTTTGAGAAGCTGCAGAAAAACCTAAAAGCTGACGTAACCTTTTACACAAAATACAGAGATGTAATACAAGACTATGTGCAAGAAGGCATTTGCGAAGAAGTTCCGGTAGAAGATTCACAAACAAAGAAAGCAGAAGCTGTTGAGTACTATCTACCACACCACGCCGTGATCAGAGAAGACAAAACAACAACTAAATTAAGGGTGGTGTTTGATGCATCCTCACATGAGGAGGGTTGTCCATCATTGAATGACTGCTTGCTCACTGGACCGAATTTGAATCCTGATCTGTTAGATGTACTTATCAAGTTTCGGCTGCACAAAATTGCGTTTACTGCGGACATCACAAAGGCGTTTTTGCAGATTGCTCTGGCAGAAAAGGAAAAGGATGCTGTCAGATTTTTGTGGCTTCATGGTCCTCTAACTGATGACAATAAAGTTGAGCTGCACATTATGAGAATGTGTAGAGTGGTTTTTGGAGTCTCCCCAAGTCCATTCTTGTTAGCTGCAACCATTAAGCATCATATTCAGAAAAAGGAGTCAGAACGACCTAAAGCAGTGGAAGCCTTAAGAGAATCGCTCTATGTAGATGATTTCATTATGAGTTCTCCCGATGTGGATGAGGCATACCGTATCTCCACAGATGCCAGAGACATCCTGCTAGAAGCGGGTATGAAACTATGTAAATGGGTGACAAATTCACCAGAACTGAAAGCAAGATGGACAGGAGATGCAATGGAGCAAAACCTAGTACCAGATAGTAGTGGAAATGTACTAAAAGTATTAGGTTTAATATGGAGACCAGAAAGTGATGATTTTGTATTTGATTTCAAGCAACTGTTGAATATTGTGGAGAAGAAAGGAAACACTAAGAGAAATGTTTTGCAAACATCATCACGTATATTTGACCCTATTGGATTCCTGACTCCCTTCACTGTTAGAGTGAAATGTCTTCTTCAAGAAATGTGGGAAAGAGGACTTGGTTGGGATGAACAGTTGCCTTCAGATTTGACAAAATTATGGACTCAATGGTGTTATGAAGTGCCACAGCTCCGCTTGATGAACATACCAAGGTGGTATGGAGTTGAGATCCAACCTCACATTCAGGTACACAAGTTACACGTGTTTTGTGACGCTAGTGAAAAGGTGTACAGTGCAGTTGCTTACCTGCAAGGAGAAAATGAATGTGGAGAAACTGTAACCAGTTTTGTAGCTTCTAAAACAAGAGTTGCTCCATTAAAGAAGCTAACTTTACCACGTCTGGAGTTAATGGGAGCTTTAATTGGAGCTAGAATAGGAAATAATCTGCTTCGTCCCTTGAAGATGGAGAAAAATCAAATATGCATGTGGACAGACTCAGTAATTGTCTTACATTGGATCAAGAGTTCTGCACAAAAATGGAAACCGTTTGTAGCTAATAGAGTAGCTGAAATTCAGAATCTCACGGATCCTGAATTGTGGTCACATTGTGATGGAAAGAACAATCCAGCTGATTTAGCTACCCGCGGAAGAAGTGCAGCGGACTTAATACGAAACCGACTCTGGTGGCATGGACCAGTATCTTTAGTTCCTGCTCACTCAGAAGAAACTGAGGAAAGTTGCCTTGCTGAAATGAACACTGAACTAAGATCCAAGTTTCAGGTCGCCGTACAGTTTGGTGGTGTTGAACCAGCTGAGCCTCTCTTGGATTTAGCAAAATACAGCAGACTGAAAACAGTGCTGAGAATAACTGCATGGATAAAGAGGTTCATAACCAACACCCGATCCAGATGTAAAATTCAAGGCGGACTCACAACAAATGAACTGATTGCAGCTGAAGTATATTGGGTAAAGATAACTCAGGAACAGAGTTTCAGCAGAGAAATACATTTGCTTAAATTAAGTCAAATGGTTGACAAAGACTCGAAGATCAAGGATTTGAACCCATTTGTAGATGAGAATGGACTAATTTGTGTAGGTGGACGCCTACAACAATCTGAGTTCAATTTCCGAGAACAGCACCCATGGGTGCTTCCCACAAAGTCAAGATACGCTGAATTGCTAGTTCAGAGTTATCATGAAAGAGTGATGCATTCAGGTGTAAGAGATACCCTGGTTCAGGTGAGAGAGAAATATTGGATTCTACGTGGTCGCCAGCTTGTGAAGTATATTGTAAGACGCTGTCAAGTTTGTAAAAGATTGACAGCAAGACCAGCTCAACAAACCATTGCTCCTCTGCCAAGGGACAGAGTGACTGAAGCTTCCCCTTTTGAAGTCACAGGGGTAGATTTTGCAGGTCCGTTGTATGTCAAATCAAACGGTGCATCAAAAAAGGCATATATCGCACTTTTTACGTGTGCTGTTACGCGGGCGGTACATTTGGAATTAGTGTCAGATCAAACTACAGAGAAGTTCCTACTCGCTTTGAAAAGATTTATAGCAAGAAGAGGTCTGTGCAAAATAATATACTCGGACAACGCAAAAACATTCAAAAGGGCGGATCAAGATTTGAAAGAGCTGTGGAAGTCTTTTAAAACTTCTGAGCTTGCAGAATTCTTCGCTTCAAGATCCATCATTTGGAAATTCATAGTAGAACGTGCTGCATGGTGGGGAGGCTTTTGGGAGAGACTTGTTAGATCAGTAAAGAATTGTCTGAAAAAGATCCTGGGAAAAGCCTCACTAAACTTTGAAGAGATGACTACTATATTGACAGAAGTGGAAGCAGTTTTGAATTCTAGGCCACTCTCATACATACACAGTGACGCAGATGAGCCCCAACCTTTAACACCTTCACATTTCCTAATAGGAAAAAGACTAACATCTCTGCCACCAAAAGTTATGGTCTCAGAGTCCAATTACTCAAACTTGACAAAAGAACATGCAAATCGGCGATGGAACTACCGGCAGAGACTCCTAACCACCTTCTGGAACCGCTGGCGAAAAGACTATTTAATGGATCTGAAGTCAGCGCATAAGGGTGATTCAGTAAAAGCTACTGTGCTAAAGGAAGGTGATGTTGTCTTAATTGGAGAGGACAAAGTACCACGTCAAACATGGAAAATGGGAACAATTGAGAAACTACATTCAGGAAGAGATGGCCTGGTACGCTCAAGCAGTGTCCGTACTTCATCAGGCAGTGTGTTAAGAAGACCTGTACAGCTGATATATCCCTTGGAATTAGTTTAAATAACCCCCCTCAAAATGAGAGTATGAACCTAGTTCATCGGGTGGGAGGATGTTGAGACTTTTGTTGACAAATTGTTATTTTGTTTTTCATAAATACAGACATGTATTACAGTTAATGTAAATAATTGAGAAAAACATGTCTTTTACTCATATGTTTGTTTATTTGAAAATTGAGTAGATAAGCATTGCATTTTTGTATATGTGAAGTACATACTAAGTATGCATATACGTTGATAATATGCAGCCTTGTCATGTAGTGGTAGCGGTTGCTGACCCGAAGTAAAGAAAAAAAAAGAAAATTATGACATACGTGTAAGCGTCTATTATTTCCCCCCGAACTTTCACTAAGAGAGCTGTAACGGGGCCAGAGCTGCGTCCATACATTTTGTAAATGTTCGGGGGGGCCAGAGCCAGTCCAAACGGAAGAACACAGTACTGGTAAGCTTTGCCCTCGAAAGCGAACCTGAGGAACTTCCTGTGTCTCTTGACGATCTGGATGTGAAAGTATGCAAAGCGGCAGACTGTTGTTTTGCTGCCCAAAACTTTTCCACCACTGTGGTGACTGAATCTCCAAACAGGCCGTCTTTCGAAATGGGAGCGTCCAAGAGAAAAGTTTTGTCCTTTTCTTTGATGTCTGTAAGAGTGAGCCAAAGGTGGCGCTCAACCGACACCAAACCTGCCATAGACCTTCCCACTGCTCGAGCTGTATGTTTGGTAGCTCTAAGCGCCAAATCCGTAGCTCTCCTGAGCTCCTTAACAGCCTCAGGAGTGAGGCCTTCCCCTTCATCCAGCTCCTTGAGGAGCTCTGCCTGATAGGCTTGAAGCACACCCATAGAATGTAGCGTGGCCGCGGCCTGCCCAGCGGCCATGTAAGATTTCCCGATTAAATTGGAGGTTATCCTACATGGCTTGGACGGTAACATAGGGCGCGCCTTCCAAGACGGAGCCGAATTAGGCGCGAGGTGTGTCGCAAGCGTCTCTTCGACAGCCGGCATTGCCCCATAACCGTGATCCGCCATTTTGGACACGGTGGCGAAATCAGCGGCAGCAGCGTTAGTAATCCGCGCCGAAAAAGGCTGTTTCCAAGACCTCGAAACCTCTTGGTGGAGGTCTTGAAAGAAGGGAAGAGGCCTACGGGGCTGGGATGGAGTACGACTAGTGAAAAACCGGTCATCCAGTTTAGATTGGGCCTGGTTTTGCGTCGGCTCACCGTCCCATTCTAGTCCCAACTTGTCGACCGCGCGCGTCACAACGTCTAACAGTTCGTTGTAAGAAGGGGAATTGCGTTTCTCCTGTCCGCTCGGAGGGAGAGAACTGCAGGATTCCGCCATTAAATCCTCTGAATCAGAGGCCGCGGTGGACAACACATCATCGTCATACGGGCCACAACCAAAGGAAACCGCGCTGCGGGCCTCCAGGGTAGGCCGTAAATCGTCATTGACGAAAACAACCGGCTCGACATAACGCTCTTCTAACTCTTGAACGTGGCCGGGAGAGAGCGCGAGGAAAGGAGAATACTCCGTCATCCCGCTCTCCATGGGCTCTAACTCGCACGCGTCACCCCAAGCGATCGTCTCATGCGGCGCCTCGGCAACCGCAGAAACGGAATGGCGGGGGATAGACGCAGGGCCTTTCGAAAAGGCCGCGAGCCTCGAGCGTAATACTTTAAGCCGTAGGCTATCACAGTGTTGACAATTGGATAGGCCGCTAAGCGCCGCTTGGGCGTGATTACGGCCTAAGCAAAGCACGCACCTGTCATGTGTGTCTCCCACTGTGATGAACCTTTCACACGGCTCGATGCACTTCCTATGACTCATCGTGTCCGCTAAGAGGAGTAAACTGCTCTTTGTTTTCCTAGGAAATAGCTGAGAACACGAAGAAGTATGCTTTCCAACGGGCGACAGATGATTCGCTTCCTGAAGGAATTGAAATCTGATGAAATAGCGCGCGGCACGCTGATATAGCATACGGTACGTATGCGTAGGGGCGTTGCCAAGCGCTATTTGGCCAATAAATTGGCGTGATGGTATAAGGGCTTCAGACATTTGTCACACCGAGGGTGTTCCCAAAGCGATGACGTCATCGCAGCATTGAGTAAACCTAGGAAGGGGAACAGTATTATTTTTAAATTATAGTGGATTGGGCATCCGCCATGACACTCGCTGTGAGAAATACGGCAACTTCGGCAAGCAGAGTGATACAAACGGTGAAGAGGTTGGAGGAGCTCTGTTGGACTCTAATATCGCACTCCTATCAGCCAATCAGATTTGAGAACCAGAAAGAACTGTTGTATGTGTGTGTGTGTGTGTGTATATATATATATATATATATATATATATATATATACGTACAGGTTAGAATAAGTATGTTGTTTCAATTTTTACATAAATATAAGTGTTACACTGAATGCCAATGAAATATTATTTCACCCACATTTTGACATTTTATTCTCCCAAAACTTAACCTTAGACAGTAGACACTTTACTTGCATTTAATGTGCTTTCTATGTATATAAAATCACTTCTGTAAAATTTATTTTGATGCGGACATTTAAATGTCTTTGACCCGTATATATATATATATATATATATATATATGTGTATATATATATATTATTTATGTGTATATATATGTATATATGTATGTATGTATGTGTGTGTGTATATATATATATATATATATATATATATATATATATATAATGTGTATATATATATATATATATGTGTGTGCTGTCAAATGATTAATCGCATCCAAAGTAAAAGTTTTTCTTTGCATAATGTGTTCTGTGTATATTTATGTATATATAAATACACACACATGCATGCATATTTTTCAAATATTTACATGTATTTACATGTCTATATTCATATAATTTATATTATAAATAAATATATTTAATATATAAACATTTTTCTGAAATATATACATGTATTTGTTTATATTTATATATACATAAAAATATACACAGTACACACACATATATTATGTAAACAAAAACTTTTATTTTGGATGCGATTAATCGCAATTAATCGTTTGACAGCACTAATATATATATATATATATGTGTGTGTGTGTGTGTGTGTATATATATGTAATATTATTAATTGCATTCGATTTTTGAATATTTTCAACAGTATGTGATGAATTAGACACCCTTAAGCTGTCAGCAATTCTCCATGTAAACATAACTAATATTAAAATTATATGAAATAACTTAAAAAGTATTGCTTATTGAAGAAAGCAATAGCTTTCAGTCTCTAATCACTAAAACGCTGAGATAACTCTCATATTCTCTTCTAAACCCCACTCTTAAAGAACAGTAAACACAAACAAGCCTCCTCAATTCGTCTTGCTCAAATTTAAAATTTTCTTAGAAAAGTCCTATTCAAAGCATGCTTCTCTATTTCTATTTGTACACAAAAAGGTGACAAACGTTCAACAATTGTTTTGCATTAGCTCATTTAAATTTAAGCAAATTGAGCAAGCAGCAAAAATGTAAAAAATATTTGTCTAAAGTGAGCAGTTTGCATAATTATAAAATGTTTAAGCAAAATCCCTTCAATGCTTCATACAGTCAAGCCAACAAATGAAGAGTTTTACCTGCTGTTCTACTGCAGTTTTGTTTAGAATTTTTAACACATATCAGCATTAAAGTATTTCCAAAAAAAAAATCTTTATTGAGGAGTCATTTTTCAATCTGATCTAAACTGATTACCAGTAGAATAACAGAATGCATTTATGTTGCATTTTATTTAAGAGTCTGAAAACTGTATGAAGAAGTGATTATTTTTCTCCTGATTCTTCATCATTTCTACTTTTTCATTCCACATGTGGTTTGAAATGAACGCACTGAACTGTTCTATACTTTCTGGCACGTCGTCCGAAAGCCACAGAGAAGCGAACTCATGATATTCTAGCAGCACGAGAAAAGGCATGCAAGACCAAAAAAGCACTTTGAGTAGTTTCATCGCACACGACCAACACATCTACTGAACTATCCACTAGCGAAGAGCTGTCTGTCGTCCAGGCACCAAGAAAAACCCAACCCAAGCTCTTCTGTCGGAAACCCACCTGAACTGAAACGCAAATCAACTCTTTTCTATGCGTGAGTACATTACATAATCTCAGAAGTAACTCTTCAGCTGTAGAAGATCTTTAGCAACTGGTCGTTACGCTTAAAAAGGTGACTTTCACAGATTGCACACAGAAATATAAATCAACGTCACGATTATCAGAAACTTGGACGCGTCAGACGGAAACTCTTCAATGATCAGGATGGTTTTTACTTTAAACGTTTATCCCACGTTAAAAATAAGATTCATAATACATTTCAATAAAAAAGATGCATAAAACAACATGAAACCGCTTCTGCGCACAGTCGCTCATTGAAAATAATATCAGTAGTGAAGAAAAATAACGCAGTTTCCAGTTTCCAACTACAATTTTCCAGTGTTTTCCATATTAGTACAGCAATTGACAGGTCAAGTACAAAAATGATCCTTAAGGTAGTCGTACTCAGACCAAACTGAAACTTTATCCTTAACTTTACTAACGAATGCTGTGATCTCCTGTCCATCAGGTTCACAGTAATTAAACAGCAAACAAACTAAACAAACAACAACCTAGAGCTATTACCAAAAGAAACGCCATCATCTATACATGTAGATTAAAAAAATAGTGGTCAAACGATTAATTGCATCTAAAATAAAAGTTATATGTATGTGTACTGTGGATATTTATTATGTGTATATATATAAACACACATACAGTATACATTTTGAAAATATTTACATGTATTTATACTCATATAATTTATATTTAATATGAACATTTTTCTTAAATTTATACATGCATGGGTATGTATTGTATATACATAATAAATATACAGTACACACGCATATATATATTATGTAAACAAAATGTTTTATTTTAGATGCACTAAAAAAATAAAATAAAATTATAGGTCTCATTTCTGAAACGGTTCAGTAGTACAATTTACGTAAATGTTTTGATACTGAAATCGGAGACCCAACATATAAACTCTTTATCTATACTAATATTTATCAACGTTTGGTCCACGAGTCGTGATGTGGAGGGCAGCCGATGTGAATTTAAATGAAAGTAAAATGAGAACGTGTGGGTCAGCAAATAAGAGACACAATCCCATCAGGACTAGCGTCTAAAGCCGGCAGCGCCGGAGTGAGGTAGGGTGACGAGATACACACAACCACAAACACACACCTCGGCCAAATCCACGCTTTCACACACAACTCCACCTGACTCCAGAGGCGAAGAGGGAGCGGTAACTGAGTTATAGCCAACCACGAGCCTCAAGTTTCATGCAGGTGGCTCGGTGTCAGATCACAAATCCAGCCACGTGTCCACCGTAATAAATCAGGCGGCAGATGTCTACGCAAAACTATCAATATTCTCAGGCGGTGTGGTTTTGCCGCTTCTCCAGTTCAGACGAAATGAAAAGCTGTTGTTTGGGTTAAGGCACTAAGATGAACCCGAGGTACATAAAATCCCTGACATTCGCTCTGTTCTGCAACATCGCACAGGCGCGAGAGGCAACCAAGCTTCCGAATGGCTTGTTGTCTCTCGCTCTTGTGTTTTTGGTCCAATTGGTAAAAAGAAAAAGACCCACAACACAGTTCACACATGCAGCATATATATACAATGACCAAAAAAAACACAAAACAAAAAAAAAAATTCTTTTCAAGCTACCCCAGGTGAAAAAAAAAAAAGTGCACTTCTGTAATATACTTTAAGTGCTCTGTTTTTGCACACTAATTTTGTGCTTAATATACTAAAAATGATTCTTTAGTACTTCTTATGATCATTTAAGCTGTGCTATTTTGGGACACCGTAAATATGAACTGAAATGCACTTTTAATATACCATCTCTGTATTTAAAAAAGGTATTTAATCATCAATTGTAGTACACTGAACCCATCTTTCATAACACTCAAGTGTACTACAAGTGGTGACTAAATACATTTTTTGAATACAGAGATATAGTAGTCAACATTTGAAGTGGATCAAAATCTTTCATCAAAGTTGTCCTAAAATAAAAACAATACCCGTTCTTGTCTTAGAGCTACTCTGATGAACTTTTTTGATCCACTTCAAATGTTGACTACTATAGTGTTAAAAGCACATTTTAGTTCATATTCATGGTGTCCCAAAATAGCAGTTGAGTCCACTTACATGTAGATCTTAAGAAGTATCATTTTTATTATATTAAGTACAAAATTAGTGCGCACTTTAAGGACATTATGGAAGTGTACGTTTTTTTAACCTGGGACCAAATGACTACATCTACAAACAGAAGGCAATTGGAAACACTCGGACTGCAAAGTACAGAAGGTGAAAAGGCAAGCTCATTACGGTCGGTACAAGTCGTCTAGCCTGCTTGGATTATAGCAGCACAGTTATACAGCGAGACTTTCCACTCCCTAACCAAACAGCAAGCAACGTTTGGCCAATTACGTGTTCTAAACAAAACTGTAAACAATGACCAGTACAGTAATAGAGAAGTGAGAAATATAGACTAGGCAAACGGTACGTTCCAGAAACACTGTGGAACTAGTGGCTTGGATTTGAGTTCTGGGTCATCCAAAAACGTTTTCTATTAACAATCAGCACATCCTAAAGTTGATTTACTAGAGCTGTGCAGATGATCCCACCCAGGGAGATCCATTTCCAGTAAGGAGACTGAAAGCGCAGACGGGGTTAAGAGAGAAACGGATGCTCTCTCAGACCGAGGCGTATGTGTTTCCCACGTTGCCGCAGTGGCGGATGGTGCTGGTTCCGGTCGAGCTGAGGATGTGTTCGGTGTGATTGCCGGCGGTCGGGGGCAAAGAGCTGAGCATGCTGGGTTGAACTACGCCCACAACTGCGCTGCTGCCATCCTCCATAGCTCCAACCTGCAGCACCTGGATGACCTCCGTCTCCGCTTTCTCCCGCTTGGCCAGAGGCTCGTCGGTCTCCTCCATCTCTTCGTCCAAATCGCTGTCCATCTCGCTCACCTCATCTAGCAGACGGCACAATGAGGAAGAATTAGGGCTAGGCGACATGGCCAAAAAGTGATCAGTCAATATCGATAATTATCACGATAAATGTCAAATTTTTATTTCATTCAAGTTTAAAGGCAGATTTTTGCTCTAATGTGAAAAATGTAAAAACCAGACTCTTTACACTTTTATTTATTTCTTTACACTTTTCCAGTAATTTTTCCTTAAAATAAATATCTTAATAGAAAAAAATTATTTCTTAGTTCTGCATGTTCTAATATTGTTTCAAATCAAGAAACAGGTTTGTGTTGCCCGATAATAACTTTTTGTCTCTTAGAAATACACATTTGATACTAGTTTGAGTTAGGATGCAGATGTAAATTTATGATCATTATCAAAATCAGTAATATCTGATTAAAAATTGTAGCAATCTCAGTTTAAAAATTGTGAAATTGAATTATTCTGCCTTTTTTTTTTTTAACCAGTGGTCTTCCATAGTAGCATACATTTAGATCATTATAATCACAGTTAAAACCACAAATATAGCACCTCAATACCATGGTAAAAATGTAATATGGCTTCTGGGTATTTGTATGAAAAACAGTAGTCTAAATACATTTAGTATAAACGCTATAGCTTAATCACAAAAAATACTGTAATTATATTCCATTACTCCCCCTTCAATACATGTCTACATTAATAATATAATAAAATTAGACATGAATAGCCACATTTCTGACACAATACAATGGTGCAGTTAGTGTTACTACAGTAAATCTATGGTAAATGATGGTGATTTGTAGATGTCCTTATTACGCTTCTGGGTCTGGGAACGTTTCAGTTGCTGTCTGTCTATGGAGGGTCAGAGAGCTCTCAGATTTCATCAAAAACATCTTAATTTGTGTTCCGATGATGCATGAAGGTCTTACGGGTTTGGAACCACATGAAGGTGAGTAATTAATGACAGAATTTTCATTTTTGGGTGAATGGGTGTATATGATAGGGTTTGATGAAAAACAAACCAAAATTCAATATATTTAACGGATATTCTGACACGTTCGTTGCTCTCTGTGCACGACTGCGTGTTCATGAGACTCCATTAGCACAGCAGTTCACGCAGGAAAAGCACAAATTTTAAAAAATGCCCTAAAAATGATCTGTGTACTTTCCTCACTGAGTTGAATATCTCTGAACCAGAACTCATTAAAGGTTTCATGTCAGTCAGAATGAACAGATGAACACGATAACACGATGAACAGATATTTGTGACCCTGGAGCACAAAACCAGTCATAAGGGTCAATTTTTCAAAATTTAGATTTATACATCATCTGAAAGCTGAATAAATAATCTTTCCATTGATGTATGGTTTGTTAGGATAGGACAATATTTGAAAATCTGGAATCTGAGGGAGCAAAAAAATCAAAATATTGAGAAAATCTCCTTTAAAGTTGTCCAAATGAAGCTCTTAGCAATGCATGTTACTGATCAAAAATTAAGTTTTGATATGTTTATGGTAGGAAATTTGGAAAAATGTAACATGATCTTTACTTAATATCCTAATGATTTTTGGCATAAAAGAAAAATCTATAATTTTGACCCATACAATGTATTTTTGGCTATTGCTACAAATATACCTGTGCTGCTTAAGACTGCTTTTGTGCTCCAGGGTCACATATTTACTTCTGAGTAGAAAGTACATGGATTGTATTTCATGTCATGTTTTTATTAATCTTTTTCACAACGTCACCTGTTTTCCACAGCTTCACCTGTGCGAGTAGGACTGAACTTGCAGTCACAAACATGCAGTCGTGCACAGAGACCAACGAACAAGTCAGGATAAAATTTCGGTTTGTTTCTCACCAAACCTTATCGTATATCCACAATACACTTGGAACATATGGCACGTGTCACATGGGACCACTCTCTGGATACTCTTGCATCTTTTTTAAATAGTTTGATCGCCATATACTAGGAATGTGCATCTCCATAACTGAGGCCGATGCAATATGTATCTCGATGCATAGCCAACAATACGATACATTAAAGATACATATGAAGCAGCTACCGATGCGATACAATACGATTCACCCCATTACATTGCATTGTGATCCGATTTTGATTCGATTCAACACAAAGTGTGATTCAATGCCATACGATGCAATGGGAAAAAATATGAAGCTATGCAATTCAATATGGTACAGATAGTTATTTACATTTTATATACGTATAATATATATATATATATATATATATATATATATATATATATATATATATACACATACATACATACATACATATATATATATATACACACACACACATACACGAGCATGTGTGGGACATTTAAAAAAACAAAAAACAAAAACAATCTCCTTTTGTGGTCCGAAAAAGACAGAAGGGCATACGACATTAGAACAATAAAAGGGTGATTATAAAATATATAGTTCCGGTCCTTGATTCTGATTGGTTGAGCCGCGTTCGAAGCTGTTGTAAATTACTCTACAAACATACTCCTTTGTTTACTTTGTGTGTTGCTCGGCAACCACTTTGTTGCAACCACAACTGTTTCTGAGGAACTACATTGTTTGGCGGAAGAATAATGTTTTTATTAATATCAGTACATTTTATTTGCTTTGTTTTATTTTGTGAAACCTCGCTAAGTATATGGAATAACCGTTTTATAATAGCAATAAGCCCCGTGAAGCTGTAGTTTACAGTGAATTTATAACAGCTGACAGCTCCGCATCGTGCCTAACAACACCCCTTAGCTGTTAGAAATCCACTGTAAACCATGGCTTCATGGGGCTTATTGCTTTAGTAAATGATGACTTAATTTTCCTTTTTGGGTGAACTAATGCTTTAAACAAGAAAGAAACTATTAGGCAACATAGCTTGATTTTATCCATCAAGATAAAAATGGACAACCTATTCTGCAATGGACCACCAGCATGGTCTCTATTAGTCAGAGAAACATGAGTTTAACAAAAAAATAAATAAATAAGAGGGATTAGTGATGTCAGCCAAAAAGGAATGATGAATCACGATATACCAAAAATTGCCTCATAATGGAGGAACACAGTACAGTGTTTGTACAGTAATGGCTCAATCTCGTCTCTCAAATGGCTCTCAAAGGAAAGCAGCAAAATCTCAAAGTCCCCTACTGGTCTAAAGTGGCTGGGCTTGTTAGTCTGGACTGTAATTCTGTAACTCTGGGTGTAATGAGGTCTCAGCTTGCAGTCTGAGCTTACCTTTGTCAATGTTGGCAGGTGACATGGTATTCAGGTCCTGAAACTGCGATATATGGAGCAGCACAAAGAAATGGCAATTAGAGAGAAAAACTGACTTCATGGCTCTTTACAGCTCATGCTGAGCTACACAAACAGTCTTTACCTCTCCCATAACTCCGATGGGCGTCTCTCCTGTGGCCTGTGCGACGCGGTGTTCCACCAGGTAGAACATGTACTCGTCATACAGCAGCCGGATCAAGTGGAAAGAGCCGAAACTCGCAGCGCTGCGAAGGGTCAAATCTCTGATGACCATAGAGCTGTAAGAGTCCCACAAAACATGTAAGTAAAAAGAACAGTTGACTCTTTGCTCTTAATTCTTTCCCAACCAAACACAGAATTTTCCGCGTTCACGTTGATATTCGCTCGGGGGCCCTATTACACATCTCCTGAATGAGTCTAGAATCGCTCGATCAAAAACACAAATGAGGAAAACACAGAAACAAGCGATCTCATATGTAAGCATATGCATACGAAAAATAATGGCATATAAATGAAAACTGCCTAATGTCAGGAGTGAAATGGTGATCCAGTAAGTGGTAAAGCACTGTGCAAGCTTTAGGAAGTGATCTAGTGCATCTTTGCTTTGATAATAGTACTGAATATGATCCAGATGTAGTATTTGATAAAAATGCCATTTTCTCAGCTTTTTGCTCAAAATGTTGCTTTTTATATGAAACCTATCTATATTCAGGTGTTGATAAAAAAAAAAAAAATGAATGAATGCTTGAAGCTAGAATAAAACAGTAGAGGGTCTGTTCTTTATTTTGGTGTATTGCATGTTCAGATATTCATACAACTAAATATTCTGGGGGCCATGAAATTTTAGTGAAACTCCTCAAAAATGCTGGCAGCGGCTGGCAACGCTGGCAGGGAAAGAGTTAAGAGTGTATTAGAGATTCTGGTGTAGACGTCAGAAGGTGTGTTTACATGGAGCATGGTAATCGGTTTAAAAGTCCAATCCGAATGAAAATGCTCCATATAAACACCTCACTCAGAATAAAAATGCCCAAACCGAATGAAACTGTAATCGGTTTGAAAGGGGTGGGATAAACCTTTCTATAAACCGAACAAAATTTAAATTCTGCCACGTAAACGCATTACACCGATTACTTTACGTCTACGGCATCACGTCAAGAGGTCGGGTCGTCAGAACGGGAACGTGATGTCGGCAACGCAGTACATTCTGAGATTTGGGGACACCGACACTACAGTAGAGACTGAGTAATAGTGGAGGTATAAAGTGCAAATTTCAATTATAGAGTTAAAACACATTGGAATGGAGAACACTTGCTGTGTTATAAACTGCCATATCTTCTCTCATGACATGGAACTGAAATGAAATGCGATTTTCTGCTTTTCAGCTTAGAAACAACACAATGTTGATAGTGAAAGTATAGCTCAATGAAAATAAACAAATTGCTAGTAAGATTCAGGGTTTGGTTCATTGGGTTGGTCTACTAGTTGGTAGGGTTGGGTATCGTTTGAATTTTATTGATACCGATTCTGCTTATCGATTGCTTGTTTCGATTCCACTAAGATAAAAAAAAATGCTTAAAAAAATGTAAGTCAAACATTTAGATTTCAAACATACTTATTCTGTCTTTTTACTAGGGGTGTGAATCGGCACTGGTTTCACGATTCGATTAAGATTATCATGTCAGCGACTGAATTTGATTCGATATCATGATGCATCACGATTATATCAAATTCGTTTTGTGTATTTTTGTTAAATTATATAAGCAGGCTACTTTTTAAAATAATTACAAATCAATAATAAATCAAAACAATTGTTAAGAATTTAACCAAATAAATATAGCTTCAAAACATACAAGCAAATATAAAAAAAGCCAATTACAAATTTTCAGTATCTGAGAGTGCTTTAAGTATCCAAAAGTTTACAGTAATGAGTTTTTCTTTTTTTCCTAAGCATTATTTCTAATGAGATCATAGACAGTGGCAGCTTTAATAAGCTGTATTCACACTAATGCACAGATCTAATTCCACATATCAGATGTTTATCCTGTTCTGAAAACATCACTGACTGTGTTTACATCAATTTCATATTATAAAAATATTCAGAGATGCAAGTGCTTAAATTTCAAATTTCAATAAATTTCAAACTAGGGCTGTCGCGATTCGTCGATTTTATTCGACTATTCGATTTTTAAAAATCGTCGACTTGCTCGCGTCGACTAACCGGCGAAATACCGGAAGTGGCGCATTTCACGGACGAGAATCCATAAAACACATTATTACACTATTTTCCAAGGCTGCATAATATATTAAACCCATTTAAAAATCATAATTAAGCATGATTGTGAATTCACAAACGCTACGATTTAATTAAATAATTATATGTGATGCAGTTCTAATACAGTATATGCGCTTTAATTATTTACATGCACGTGCGTCACACAGCGGCTCCGTTCACAGTAGCTCCACAGAAACTGTTATCATATTGTGTGCAGCGACTCAAACTCATCTCTGCATGCTGTTGTGATTTTGGGTTTATTATAACGTTCATCTGGGAACGCAACGTGCGCCATTTCATCAGACTGGAAAGGTAAATCATTTATACATCTGCGCAAACACAGGAGAATACATCGCGGTTTCAAAATAAAAGCTCAAACCTTACTCTGAGTTTACAGGTTTTGATGTCCACATATTCATTTAATTACAGCAGCTATAGCATTTCTGTCCTAAAGAAATGGCCAAATTTTAAAGATTAAGTGGACATTTGAATTAAATGCTGCTTGGTCAATATTAAACAAGGATTAGATCGCGCAGTAATGTGTAAAAACAATCATCGGGCCGTCGGCGCCCCCTGCAGGTCTTTGTTGTAATGCGTCATCTACATTAGCTCTATTGTTTATAATACATTATGTATTTTAACAGTTTTGTTCAATAAAACCATATGATTTCTTGCTTTTGATACTTTATTTGAACTAATTATTATTGCATCATTGCTATTATATATGTATTTTAAGGCATTTTAAAAGCTATTGTTCACTTATATCTATTTTTATTACTACAAAAAAACATTCATAATAATTATAGGGCCCTATGAAATCTGTTTTATTTCCAAATTCAGTTTTTTTTTTCCATTTTCATTTTTCTATACTCTGTTTTAATGGTTAAAATAAATTTTATTAATCAAAAAGCCTGTCTAATTAATTGAGTTTTACAGTTTACAGGTTCCATTAAAGTTAATAATCAAAAGCATCTCCAATTAATTGATTTTATATTTTAAAAAAGTATTTTTTTTAATGTACTTTATTTTTTTTCCAGAAATTCTGCACGTTTACATTTTTCACCTACATAAATTCTGGTAAATACTCCTTTAAAAAGTGTTTTTTGATTATAATTAGTTATAGTTATTAATTAATTATAATAGTAGACTAGAACACGTGGATATGCTGTCATTCAACTGTTTACTTTCACTTAAGACAAAAAAAAACACCTGTGTTTATGATGATATTCTGATGTAATTTTTGCATATTAGTCGGTAAATGTGAAAGAGAAGTCCGTTTCTGCAGTGAAAATGTACTTGTGCTTCAGATGTGTGCTCTGCACGAAAACAGTGCGTAACGTATACCCTTCCGATGCTTAAATTGTTTAAAATCACATTAAAATGCGAACGCAGGAATCGTTAAGCAGAACTGAAATACCCGGTTCTTGGAAATATGTGATGCGATCTAGTAAAACCCGTCGGATGTCACGCTGGGATATTTTCAAGAAATTAAAAAAAAAAATAGGTCGAAACTGTCAAAATTGGGTTTTCATTAAATGATTATTCTATAACATCTTGTCTATTGTCTCTGAAAATATCTTGGCAAAATTTGCTTGTTTAGTGCAGAAAAATAGCGATTTATTGTGGCAAGCAGAAAAGACTGTCTTTCTCTAGTTTGACAATGCACTGCAGAGGTGCTGTCCCTTAACACTAAGGCAGTTCACCTAGCAAAATAAACCATGTAATGTATATAATAAAGGTGTCTCAGTGCACATTTTCCAGCATTCCTGTGTGAACTACGGCATGCAAAGTTCAGAGTAGTCTGCTTGTGTAATGAAGCAGTAGCGCTCTTCACAGAGCTCTCGTTCTTAAAGGGACCAGCACCATTTTCATTTTAATGCTATGCATTACTTTCATTTTTGTTCAAACAGTGACAGCGTGAAATAAAACTACAAGTTACACTTCTGAACTGTGTCTAGTTATGCATTTTAAATCATGAGTGTTAGAACAGGAGAAGAACTGGAGATAGCCTGCATGCTGTAATCTGTGATGTTTTATGAACAGATATACACTTAATGTTTAAATGTTTGCAAGTGTTGTGTGTTCCTTGGGGTCATTTTGTATCTTTTACAACATGTACAGTGACTAAAATAGTCTTTTACCACAGTAAAGTGACTTTTACTTGTGATACTTGACTGTTGTGCTTTTATTTTCATTGCCTCTCTTTAAACCAGCTTGATTTCCTGAAAATCATGGCGATCAGTCAACTTCAGATAGCCATAACTTTTGATATGTTCAAGCTATGGACAAAATAAAAACGGTTTTGGAAACTGCTTGAACCCAGCTTTTATATGGTACCTATAGGTCAAATTTCACCATGTGGAGGGTTTTCCTAGATTGCATCACATATGCAGTACTGGTTCTCGATAGCCAACCCTACTGATTGGTGGGATCATGGAGATTCCAATATGTTCAATCCAAACAATGGAACCAAGTGTGAAAACAGCCTGAAAGTCTTGCCTGTAGAAGGACCACTTGAGCAGAAACTGGCGTGCAGCTTTGGGGAGGGTGGGTTTATCCTCGTACGGCTTGAGTATTTGAGTGACCACGTTGTCCAGCCAAGCTGCCCATTGTTCCAAGGAGCTCTGCTGCTGGAGGGTGGCCTTGAAATCCTGCTCAAGGCGTTGAACTACGCCCTCTTCGCACTGGCACACCCATGAGGCCTGCTCCTGTAGGTCATCAACAACAAGTCAGAACATCACTACTACAACTGATCTTCTAACTGACATTGTACAGCTGCAAAAGACAGACTTTTGCCCTGATTTGCAGTCTGGACAAGTTGGCGACAGCTGCCAAAAGTAGGAGCCAGTCTGCAGATTTTGGATAGTCAAAAGATGACAGATTTCACTGAAAACTGCGTGGTGTATGATGGGCAAAGACTCCAACATGATTTTAGAACACATTGTTTTCATTTGTCATGCACCTCTTAGAAACAAGGCAGACATTGCTACATGAGTTTGTTGTTTTCGTAACGACTTCGTTAAGTCTGTTGTGTGATTCTCAGTTGATAAGTGATGTGAAGGTAACAGTACACGTATTCATACGGAAAATTTTCCGATTTCCATTCAATTCAACACAAAGCATGATTCAATGCCATACGATGCAATGGAAAAAATATGATGCTATGCAATTCAATATGGTACAGATATTTATATTATATATACATATGACTTAATATTTTATGACTTTAAGTCAGACTTTCTATTCTAACATGACAATGCCTCTGTGTATAAGACAAGGTTCAAAAAGAAAATGATTGATTGAGTCAGTGTGGAAGAACTTGACTGGTCTGCATAAAACCAAGTCCTAATCCCAGTTGAACACTGGCTCTGGTGTGACTGTAAATGCAGACCTTGAGCCAAAAACTCATCACCAAACACCAATGACTTGTACATACACTATATAGACAAAAGTATTGGCACCCCCTTCTTTAGAACAGAAAAATGCACTTCCAAATCTGTGGCAGCAACGATGGGAACATAATTCATGTATTTAAAAATTGTATTTCCATCTCTGTTGCAACAGTTTTGGAAGTGTCTAAAATGACTGAACCCATATGTACAAGTCATTGGTGTTTGGTGATGAGTTTGATTTTAGAATATCATTATATGCTTTAACATTAAGATTTGTACTCATAGAAATTACTAAAGTAGTCAAACCTGTTCATTAGAAGGGGGCGACCCAATACTTTTGGCAATATAGTGTGTGTGTATATATATATATATATATATATATATATGACTTAAAGTCTGTTATAACACCTCAGTTCAAATGGCAGCACAGAGCGCAATCATCACTTCTCTTTACTACTAGTTTTTACGTGAAATAAACATGAATGAACATCTCATGCATAAAGTAATTGCTCAGTGTTTCAACTGCGGAAAGACGTCCACAAAACAACTTTCATTTACAAAGCATTTCATTTACCTCAAGCAAGTCATCAGTGTCCACAACACGTTAGTTCGCTAGAGAAGCGCATTTCACGAAATATTAGACTATATAGTCATTATATTTTACATAACCTGTTAGTGATGGCATAATTATTTAATGTATGTTTAAATAAATCTGTTATGAAACAAATTATGACAGCCACTGTGTAAATGAATAATAACAAATAGAAATTTTATAATTTAGAAGTTAATTGCATTGTGTGTAATTTACATGTTTGCATACAAATTCTTTTAAGTTGAGTGTTGATTATTATTTTTAAAAATAGTAACTGAATTAAAGTTTGGGCTCTTTTGTTAATTGTAACCTTATGGTAATGTAAAAGGGCTCCCTATAGTTTAGAGCATAATCTGAGGTAGATTTTTATTGAATTTAATTATAATTTAATTTAAAGAAAGAGAAATTAGTTCAGTAATCCACAGTTTTATAATAATAATAATAATAAAAAACCATTTTATGTTTAGTTTTCTCCCTCTGCTGTACCGAAATCATACTGAACAGTGACATCAAAACCAATGTATGTACCGTACCGTCATGTTTGTGTACAGTTACACCCCTAATGTAGGGGTGCTTCAATTGATCGGGTACCGATCACTATCGGCCGATAATCGCTTGGGGATGTTTAATCGATGGTCTCTAAAAAGGCCGATCTAAAAAAAAAAAAACGATCTCTAGCTGATGACGCGCCTGCTGTGAGAGATTTGGCACGACATGCAGCGCACCGTCTCAGTCTTTGTCCGGCGCAACTGAAATAATTATAATGCAGAAGGTGAGGTACAATTCATATTTTTTCATTAAATAACTTATAAAGTAATTTGAAAACCTTATGTGAGACGTAATTTCACAAACAGCGTGAGAGTGAATCACTGCGCACGCTCTCTTTTCTCTCTCAAAATGCGCAAACGGCTTCAAATCAAATCGCGTCTGCACTGTAAGAGCTGCACACTGAACAGTTGACACAGGAACTGTCACTTGCACAATCGAAGCAGGGTCGCGTCGTCACTATAGTTTATAAATTGCACTTCTTTTTCAATCTTGCCA
Source organism: Tor tambroides (assembly GCA_021397915.2). Classification (NCBI taxonomy): domain Eukaryota; kingdom Metazoa; phylum Chordata; class Actinopteri; order Cypriniformes; family Cyprinidae; genus Tor; species Tor tambroides. Next base: position 818 of record JAFVLL020044557.1, on the reverse strand, counting down.
GTGTTTAAACCATTCAGCGCTCACGCGCTCTTCTGGAGACTGTGCGCACACACACACACACACACACACACACCGCCAGGTTCACATCCGTTTGCAGTGCGTATTTTTCCCGTGCTCATCATAACGGATGAGAGTGTTCACACTGCACACGGCTGCGGTCCGGCGGTGTGTTCCAGGAGCGGTGCATCTGCAGCAGTGCGGAGATCGTTTCCACCGCACGCGCTGAATTAAAGTGACAGCGCATTGTTTGCAGTAAATATGAACATGGATTGACACAAAAATGTAGTAATAACACCATAAATGCATATAATTAAAGTCTGCTGTGTTTCACAGTCAACACATATGGATTTTTGGCTAGGTTTAAAGGGAAAGAGAACTTTTAGATAAACAAGGCAATAATAGATGACACTCGTGAAGGTAGAAAAACAAAGTTCTTTATGAACCGCAGAATTGCTTGTAATAAAGATTTAAATCCAAAAGGAAAGTCAGCAGAGCTGACTGTTTCTGTCAATGGTAAGTGTGTGATAACGTAAGTAGTTGAAATGTTTTGCCACTTGAGCAACTTAATATATAAATCTAGAAGTAAATGCAAAAGTAAAAAGCATTGAATAATGTGTTGCTTTGCTTATATTTATTGTTTAAATACGTCTATGAAAGATTGTATTACTGTACTGTGTAAAAAAATAATTACAATGCTGTTACTTAAAAAAACAAACATGTCAAATAACTTGGATGACCCCAATGTTAAATATGTTAAATGAATGAAATGGTCACTAAATAGAATAAATTGTTATTATAAAACATTGTACATTAATCTA
>JAFVLL020044556.1:0-10136 GCA_021397915.2 Tor tambroides | reverse complement strand
CGGGTGTATGTTCACTACTGTGTGCATGCACTTGGATGGGTTAAATGCAGAGGACAAATTTTGAGTATGGGTCACCATACTTGACAATACATCACCTCTTTTTTTTTTTTCTTCTCTTTTTTTTCATTTGTGGCCAAAATGATTTTTTGCCAAAACTGTCTATTATTTTCACACACACACACACACACACACACACACACACACACACACACACACACACACACACACACACACACTTCCATTTAGTCTGAGTATCTAAGCATTATGACATCATCATCTCTTCGTGCATGGCTGTTGTCAAAGAAACGGTCCCCAGGGAACTGGATGAGGTCACCTTCTTCAGCCAGTTGTCGGCCACTCTGGTAACCGCTGAATTCAGAAGAGACACAGGTAGTGGCCACAGTAGAGCGAAATGGATGTCTGGTTGAGTACATGTGACGTACATGTGCATGAGTGGACGACTTCCTGCTTCTGATCCGCCTCTTCAACACACGCCCCAGCCAGACTCCGCCCACCAGAAGGAGGAGCAGCGCATTGGCCGCCAAGGCTGCTACTGTGACAAACTGTAGGTTGACTTCACTTGTCACTGAGGGCAAAAGCGTGACAAATCCAGTGCAGTGATCTCTGGGGGCAACCTGGCACAAAGCTCCACCCACTACGCTCTCCACACAGGTGATGTAGGTGGAGTCTGGGCGGAGCTCTTGGAGGGTCACGGCCCGGTCGGATCCATCTGTGTAAACATAGCGTGGGAAGCGGAAAGCATGGCCGAAACGGTCAAATAAAACCCGAAAGAGACGTTCTTTCCCATGAACTTGTCCAACGTCGGGAGTTGTGCTCCAGCGAACTGTGGCTGTACTGGAAGTGACATCTTCCACGCTAACGTTCAGGATAGAGTGATGGTTGAATTGACATGCATCAGTGATCACTTCAATCCTTGAGTCATGATGCTTGGCTCTGTCTTGTAAGGGCAGGTTGAACTGCTCCTGTGGGGCCCAAGCAAAGCTGCTGTGGTTGTGGCCTGTCAAGAACGTGGCCATTGTTGCTGGAAAATCAGATAATGAGCCATTCCCTGTGCTCCCAGCTGTGGGTCTTGGCCTTGAGCTGACCAGTTTCCTCTTCTTCTTTCTTTCTAGTGCTGTCACAAGCCCTTGCTCCCCCTCATCCCCTTGGACACCAGCATCTCCATGTTTTTCACCTTCTCGCTTCTCTCTTTCCTCCTTGAGAACCGGTGACTCCACTACTGCTCCACGGCTCTCCATTGGCTGAGGTTCTGACTCGCAATAACCACTCATATTTCCCAGCTGGGAGTTGCTGACATAGTCCAAGTATTTTCCCGCCAGCACTGGGGGGTGAAGGCATCGCACAAACACTGTCAACAGCTTTCCCTGAGAATGCGCATGCGTCATCCAATTTTTAAGCCTCTCCATCCGGCAGTCGCAAGTCCAGTTATTCCCATTCAGTTCTACGTGAAACAAAACGCGGTTTGTGGCGAAAATTCCACCGGAGAGATTCATAAGACGGTTGTTTTTCAGTTTTAAGATTTTTAGATGTGAAAGGTGGCCGAAAGCAACGGGGTCCACACGAGAAATGTGATTGTCACTGAAGTCGAGGTGTTCGATGCGTTCGAGCGGGTTTAGCAGACCAGCCGGGATCTCTGTCAGCTCGTTCCTGTCAATCTTGAACTCTTTCACTCGCGCAAGCCCCTTGAGCGCTTCGTTGTCCAGATTTGATATCTTGTTGTGGCTCAGTGAAAGTTTTGTTAGCTTTTTCAAGTTCTGAAAGACGTGATTTCCAATGTGCCTTATTTGGTTGCCTGCGATTAGAAGAGTTGTTAGCGACTTCAGATGGGAAAACATGAAAATATCGCGGAGTTCTGTTTGTTTGTTATCTGATAGGTTTAAAAACTGCAGTTTGCTGAGCCGCGCGAACGAGTTGCGGTCAATATGGCGAAGCTGGTTCGATTCTAAGTGCAGAAACATTAGATTTGTCAGTCCTTTGAAGACGGATTCTTTTAAAAACTCAATTAAATTTCCATCAAGTCTCAGTTTGACTAAACTATTTAATTGACTAAAAGGTTCGGAAATTAAGTCTTTGATTCCGTTGTTGTTGCTATATAATATTGTGAGTTTTTTCATCGACTGTAGAGTCCCAGGTTGTATTGTCGAGATTAAGTTGTTACCCAGATATAGCTCCTCAAGCATGGAGAGTTTCTCGAATGCTTTAGGATGTATATTCCTGATTTGGTTAAACTGGAGATTTAGCCTGATTAGGTTCCCATATCGCATGAAGTCGAACGCGCTAAGGTTGTGAATGAAGTTTCCCGCGAGACCGAGAACCCGCACGTTCCCTGCGCCCTCCACCTGCGGCGCTTTGGGCACCTCGAGCAGACCGCGATTTGCACAGAGCATATGCTGCGCGTGCTGGCACTCGCATCGCTCGGGGCAAATGGCCCAACCAGGCGCGAAGAATAAAAGCGCTCCACTGCCGAACAAAATAAAGTTATAGAGCAGATATGCCATTCCAGTGAAGAGCAAATAACAAGCCACTCAATACATTCCTTTGTTTCAGTCCAGGTTTGCCAAGTTCTTCCTCGCCAGGAACTGAAGCTTTACAGATGCATTGCCGCCCGGGTACAGACATTTAGATTAGGCTACCTATAAGACGAATGCATAGTGAATTTTAGCTGTATTGATATATCCATGCACAACCGTTGCGAGCTGATGTGGCTCCAGCCGAGGAAACATTTGCCTCCGTCAGACCCTCTCATCCCCCAAGAAGTCATCTGTTGCAGATTACACACACACATACACACACACACACACCATAGTCATCTTCGAGTTCAGGCACGGATCAGCCCGCCCCGCTCCCCTCCAGATGTGGACATTACAATCACTAAACGACATACACACTCGTGTATATAGGAATCTGATATACAGATTCTGCTTCCCATTCATTTTATCGATTGTATTCAAGATTGTTTTAATACTGCTTGTAGAAGAATTAGGATATGGGGAGAAAATAAATGCAATTCCTATTACATTTACTGCACTTTAACAGTATGTTTCCAAATAATTTCATATTGCAGCAATACATAACAAATCAGGAAATCAAATTCTGCAATGGTTTGTTTACCCAGACTTTATTATGACTTTTACAAACGTTTTGAGACAGTACTATAAATCCAATTTAAATTATTGACCCTAAAATATATATGAAATAAAAAATGCTAAAAAAATTGATATTGATATTTCATTAGGTAATTTTATTAAATAGCCTACCACTAATGGTTAACATTTTCAGACGGACCAGCCGAAAGTTAATGACTTGTGAATCGGAATCAGTGAGTCATTAACGGCTAAAAAGATTCACATTATTCACTAAAAAGAACCGACTCCGAAGAGTCATTCTAAGAGAATTGGACAACACTGGTTGTTATATGTTGTGTGCTGTCCCAGCAGGCACAGGACGTCAATATAACGTCAAGTTGACGTTGGCCATGACATCGGACAGACGTTGCATTTTGGTTGAGAATGAAAATCTGGTTGACATCAGTATTTGACACCAATTTGCTGTTGACTTAATATTGGATTTTGGTTACACAACCTAAACACAACAAATATCACTGTCAGCTTACATCAGTATTGGACATCAAATTAACATTGATATTAGATATTGAATTGACATTGAATTTTCGTCACCCAACGCTGCAACCGAAATTTAACCAAATATCAACGTCTTATGACGTTGTGTGCCTGCTGGGGTAGATCTACTAGCGTTGCAGTAACAAAAAACAAACAAACAAAAAAATGCATGTTCCAAAATGGAACTGAACGTCATGAAAATTATTCGGTTCTTTTATATTTTCAAAATGGGACCTGTTCTGACTAAGAATCAGTTCTTGGTTCCCAACTCTACACGTGTGCAAGAAAAAGCAAATGAACGTTCTTCCCATGAAGGTCCCACAGGGCTCGATCTTGGACTCCATTGCTTGTTTAAAAAGTACCGCCAGAGAGAAAAATAGAAAAGTAAAGAAAGGGAATTTCGGACCAAATTTCTGTCTCAGGCTGCGTGCCAGGTCGTGGGAAGGATTGACGAGCGAGCTCTCTTGGGTGCGTGGGGTAGACTTCACTCAATTGCAAAAGCCTAGAATTTATAAGTGTGATGTATTTGCAAAGAAATAGCATGTCAAATAAAAGTTATCATGGAACAATTCAGTTTTTCATTACTTTTCTAAATCCAACAAGAACATAGTAAATAACGTCCACTCAACTAAGGTCCAGATGTTTCATATTTCCTTTTAGCTCAAAACATTCAACGTGGAGAAGGGTTGAAGTGAACAGTGTTGATAATTATTCTGATTGCCGATTAGATCTATAAAAAAAAAGGAAAAAAAAAAACATAATTTACTTGGCAAAGAAATTATAGGTTAGCAACGATCTGATTGGCACATTTGGTGTTATGATTGCCAAAATGGCAATGTCTTGGAAACAACAGAAAGAGAAGAATGCATGGACAAGCATAATTGTATATCTTCTCTGTACACTGAGATGTGTTTGCATGTGTGTGTTTCCAATGAGGGACCCCCACACCCGGGGGGTCATTTCCTGTCTAGTCCTCATATGAATTTGTCGGCTGACACACGCTAAGCCATGATGAAGAAAACTGTTTGTGTACACAAAATGCATTATGGGACAAAATAATATTACCACACAACTGGCTTAATTCAGGTTACACTGGAAAGAATAAACAGCATGTGATCAAGGAGAAAAGAGGTAAATGAGTGGAGAAAGAAACCTTATGGCATTAGCCTCGAAAGTTGCACAACCGATAACAAGGAATGGAAAGAGCATAACAGATATGGAAAAGGGAAAGAGAAGGAGGAGAAAATAGTAAAAAGGACCAAGGGGAAAGAGTCTATGAGAAAAAGAAAGAGACGGATGGAGAATGAAAAATGGCAGGATGTGTAATAAAGTGCTTTTGCCAGAAATTGATGCACATGGTTTTCATGAACCAAGTCTCTGAATGAAAAATAGCTAATCAGAGTGTTTTAGCATCACTATGCCTACTGTAAAATAATCAATCTGTGCACAAAGTCACACACAAAAACAGTAGCATTCCCCTAACATCCCCTAACATGGTTTAATCTTGGTTACTTCTTTTGGAAACAAATTCCTAATGTTCTAGGAATGTTTTTTTTTTTTCAGGTTGTTATAACCATCTTCTAATGTTCTCCAAATGTTGCAGGGAGCTTTTGTGTGACAGCCTAATAAGAACCTCCAAAGAATGTTCTTTAATGGCTATTTTGGGGTTTTATAAACTAACCTTCCCAGAACCAAAATTGTTAGCTTATACACATCTTCTAACATCATCTTTATTGCATCTCTGTGTTTAATTTGCATAGTGTCACTACAACTCACAGCATAAACATATATGTATACACATACTCAAACACATCTCATTCTTAGTCTCTCTCTCATGAGGGTACATATCTCTTAGTAACGATCACCCTCTCTGAGAAAGCAGGGAGGTTGCCTATTGCAAACACATGCTGCTTTATTGATGAACAACAGCTTTCCATAAAAACACATCACTCATTTAGCGTCATTCATTCACCTAAAAAACCAAAGGCAAAATGGTAAACTCCCAAACCCCATCTAACAACACAGTATGTATATGGGCATTTGTTGTCCTCATTCTCTTATTCGTTTTGATAAATGAAAGTGTGAATTATTTTACACTCCTGTCTGTCTTCAGGATTTTTAGCTCTTGCAACTGTGTATATCTCTGTATCGGTATTCGTGAGAACAAGAGAAAAAGGGGGAGAAAAGGAAAAGAGAGATTTGAGGGGTTGACATGAGCAGCAGCTGGTCGGGTCATTAAGTTCTTTAACCTAGATCTGCTGCACAGACTTTAACTCTCTACTGCCCTTTACACAGTATAAGTCTATGTACATCTGTGGAGTCAATCCACAAATCTTATTGGTACTGACAACCTGCTGAGAAAGTAAAACAGGCAAAAAATAACGTATGTCACTATAATGCCTATACTGTGAGTGTGTATGTGTGCATCTGCATCTTTTAACATCATGGCAGTTGATCCCTAAAGTGATAGTTCTAACAAAAATCAAAATCCATCCCATAATTTACTCACCCTCATGTAGCTTCACAACTGTATAACAAAAAGAAAGACAAAAGAAGAATGTTTTTGACTTTAAAAAGAAAGTCAGTGGGGTCCAAAAAACATTCAACATCCATTTACTTTCATTATATGCAGTGCTGGGGTAAAGCATTACAAGTAACGTGAGTTACGTAATCAGATTTTCAAATAAGTATTGCATGTTACTTTGTTTTCCTATTTATTCACTGACATCTTTCCTATCCTGGTGTTGAGAGAAATTCAGCCTGAGGCTTATTAATTTCACTCTTGGTGTGAAATGGCCTTTACAGTCGCCAAAAATATAGCTTTTGAGTTTTCTGTTATTAAAAATAAATAAGCAAGCCCACCCCAGGTGACAAAAAGTAACGCAAAAGTAATGTAATGCATTACTTTTTTATGGAGCAACGCAATATTGTAATGTATTACTTTTAAAAGTAACTTTCCCCAACACTGATTATATGGACAAAAACCATGCAACTCACGATTTTCAAAACTGTTTCATAAAGTTTTTTATAGAGTTTTTGTCGGGTTTTTTTTCGTAAAAGACGTTTCGTCAGCTGAACAATCGCACAGTACAATCCATTGAACGCACTGTAGATACTTCTATCCTTCACAGCCTTCGTATGTCAACAATTAAACATGGCGCTACACTAACGTCTATTTACCTAAGGCTGGAACTACACGACTTTTTCCCAGAGTTCTGCCCCAATTTTAAATGGTCTCAGTGGCTGTGAACTGTGGCTGCTAAAACACACACTTCTGTCTTTCATGTCACAGTGGTTGGTGAACAGTGAAACAACAGTAACCATAACAGCACCTAGCCTACTGGTCAGAGTCATTTAATATTAGGTTTCATTACGGTATTAAACACTTTACCACTGTTTTTGTTTTACGCACATACTGTAACGGTTGTAAGGCGTGGAAGAAACAAACCATCAACTTTGGAATGGTCAGCCACAGATGGTTTGGAAGTATCACTCGTTCTCCTGAGTGTTACCAGCGAAAATGGTTACATCTGGAAAAAATTAAAACCTTTACACCAAGAGAGTTGGGGGGGGGGGGGGTTGACTGAGTGTGTGTGTGTGTGTGTGTGTGTGTGTGAGAGAGAGGGAGGAATGTAAGCAGCACTTGTGAGTTTGATGTTCCACATCATTGCGCTGTACCAAAATTATTTCTTTCATCACTTTACTCTTTCTAGATAACACACATACGCATGCAAGACTAACTAAAACAAATCTGAGGTTTTAAATAATGGTGATAAGAATCAAAAAGAACACAAGCTTCAAGATGTTGTTGTTCCTTTGGCCAGTGCATGAGTAAATGCGAGCAGCGCCACCTACTGGTTGTTTTGTAGTATTGTACACATTTAGAATGGCTGCACTTTTACAAAACAACATTATAATCATCTTTGAGGTTTTGTAAGAATAAAAAATGTTAATAAACAGCTGCCGATGATGTTTTTGCCTTATGTGGTACTTCCAAACTCAACTGTTATTCATTTGAACAAGAGCAGCTGTGTTTTGTTATGAAAGATATTTAAATGACAATGGTCTTACCATAGACATGACAGGACAATGTAAAAAGTATGCAGATCTCCTTCCCTCTATCTCTATATACAGAGGGAAATGCTTTTGCATTTTCTCCAATTTTATCCTTTCTTCTCATTACAAGTGATATTATCAGCATTTAAATTTGTGGAACTCAGGAACTCTACAAATTTGATCAAAAAACCTGATGATCATGTTCTCCACCAAGATTTAAGATTATTAAAAGAGCTTCTTGTGCTTCATTGAGCGCACAAACATCCAATCATACAGAGGGTTCACATGATGAGTTTCACAAATTTGCTTATTTGATTTAAGACAGAACTGTAAATATTTCATGTTCATTTTACATTCTTAAATAAAAAAATAAAAAAAAAATCCCCCTAAAATCCTTTAAAAGATTTTTAACATTTTGGATTCAACATTTTTTTAGACACAAGGTCTAACAACTGCACATGTATGCGCGCGCACACACACACACACACACACACACACACACACACACAAACATTCACAGAGTAAGCACATTGTACAGTGAGATAAATTGGTGTTTCTGAATGAGGAGACCAACTCTACCAGTCCAACAAGCTGTTTTTCTCTGTCCTCTTTTACTCTCTCATGCTCAAAGAGAAAGAGAGAGAAAAGGCAGAGAGAGGGAGTGGTCACACAGAAAGAGAGAGATGACATATTAACCATATTTCAGCCAAGACCTTTTTGTTTTGATGTCCATTTGAAATAAAACACCTAGAAGCAAACATTGAATGATGCACCTGTTACTACTTAAGCAATGCATTATGCAGGCTAGTACATCTGCAGGACAGTGCTGCATGTTACATGTTTGAAAAGTATATACTGAGAAATAAACACAAACACACACACACACACACACACACACACACACTTCACACACTACTTTGTAAACTTTTTGTATATTTTTATTGCATTATATACAATATAATGCATGCTTTGAAATTATGTTAAAACATTTCTTAGGACTAATTTCACCTTTCTGAGGCACTTTTTTATTTTTAACTGACTGGTCTTGAGGTAACTTTTCATGGATGTCACTTCCTCCCAAATATATCATATTAACACTAAAGATGTTCCACAAAGCTTGACAACCAGAAAGTGTCCAACAATTCTTATCTTCATATATATTGCTTCATATTTTGAAACCTAGACAAACAGACAGAAAGACAGACAGACATAAAGAAAGAAGGAAAGAAAGAAAGCAATAGAGATAGATGGATAGATAGATCGATCAATCGAACTGTAGATAGATGCAGAGAGTGAAGTGATTTAGCGAAATCATTCAGTGGGTTTGTTTGTATTTTGGCTCTAAGTTTCCTCAATACTGAAAGATTGGTATGTCACTCTCACTCTCAAGTAAATGTTTTACCCCTAATCAAATACCAGTAATGTGTGCACAGTTTATGTGTGTGTTCATTAGATAAATTAATATCTCTCAAAAAAATCTACGTGTGTATATAATTTAGCAATATTTGGCAAAACAAAAAAACTCACTGTGATATATATGCAGTTTTGCTAGAAATATGTAGTTTTGCACAACTTTATTTACCTGGTGTGCAGTGCATATTAATTGAATGTAATGTGGTTAGTATGTGTTGTTTCGATCCCTGTGGAAGAGAGGGAGTCCCCCAAGTATGCAGCAGGGCTGGTAACAGAGAAATTTCGTAAACTCTTCCTGTACAGCCTCTATTTCACATAGTGTTGACTGATACTGTGGAAGCCACATTCCTGGATATTTCCTCTTTTCTCATTCTCACTCTCATTTTTTCTCTTTGTTTCACATATGCATTCAAAAATTGAGAAACTGTTATGAGTGACATTCCTCACTTTATCTGGTATCATTTCACAGGGAGCAGAGACTATTTCAGATGGCATTCTTTGGCTTAACTTCCTGTGTAGTTTGCTGGTGCATAGAAACTATAACTAGAGTGGCATTCCTGACCATTCCCCCTCTGACTCATCCAGTCTTCCTCTGAAACTAGGAGATTTCCATCTGTCTTTCAAATGACCCTAGGATGACCCTACAGGCCACCCAGCAAAAAGCCTCTGCTCAGGCTTTCCAAACACAATAATAAGTAAATCAGCATTCTAATGGAAAAGTACAGATTAATGTAATTAAAAGTGAGCAAAATGTAAATGCTAGCTTTATAATTTTATTTTTCTCTTTCAGTGCTACACTTATGTGTTTGTCATAATTACCACACACACACACACACACACACACACACATATATGTATATATATATATATATCATCTATATACCATCTATCTATCTATCTATCTATCCATTCAAATTTATTTGTATATAAACCTTCAAAGTTTTCTACACACATCCAGCCACAGTTGCAACAGAATCTGCACGCTTATATATATATAAATCTATCATTTCAGCAATAATATTGCAA
>JAFVLL020044555.1:0-51650 GCA_021397915.2 Tor tambroides | reverse complement strand
TTTTACTTTTACTTGAGTAAATATTTCTACAAGTACTTTTACTTTTACTTGAGTACAGTTTTTGGGTACTCTACCCACCTCTGGTCAGAACAAATTCATCTTGATAATGTCAGATAACTTCGATAGAAAGGTATGTAATACGTAATATACCTATATGCAATGCTTAATTTGGTTCATTCAAAAGTTCACATTAGCAATTAAAGAAAAACACTTAAGCAAAACATGGTCAGGTCAAAGTGTCTGAATAATTTTTGGTCCCAAATTGTTTTCAGTTTTCCTGCTAGTCCACTGTATGAAGAATTTTTGGGTATAATATGTCACAGTTCACTTAATTTTGCTTTCCTCACTTACATGAATGAACTGTAGTGTCCTGCACCCACTAGTAAAAAAATATCAAAAATGATATCTAGTGTCTGAATAATTTTTGGTTTGACTGTTTGTATCTTGCCCAGCCCTAGTTTAGTATTACACTGCCACACAACTGGTCATTGAATAGATCTTATGTTGAGAAAACACATCCGCCAGTGAAAAAGAGCAGGTAATAAAAGACATCGGAGGCAAGTTATTATGTTTGTGAAAGAAGGTATATTTACAGTCTCCATACACCTGTCTTTCTCTTTCCTGAGCCGCCTAATTGAAGTATGTTGTCACTCTCCTTTGGTGGGATGTGCTTCCTATTTTTAGACCTCCATTTCAGGGCGGCAGTGATGTCATCTGTTTTGAAACCTCTATTGAGTTTTCTTTCCTTAGCTCTCAGGGCTGTATTTATGATAACAAAGAGGGGCAGTCACTCTTTTGACAGCCTTTCTTTATGCCACAGATGATGGGGTTGAACCAATTTTCACTATGGACTACAGTCTGAGGTCTTTAAAGATTGCAGTCTGCTTTGTAAAACGCTATCTCGTGCCAACAAGTCCACTGCCAGGAAGAACTCAACCTTGATGCTTATGCAATGACGTCAGTGAGATAAAATTTTCAAAACATGCCCTAGTTAGTGCCACTTGAAAGATACCCCCCGCCGTTTCTGTTAGTCTGCTTGATTTAAAAAAAAAAGTCTTGTGTTAGATGGTATTTCAAGTTGACTTTAAAGAGTAATGTTATAATACAATCTAGAAACCACTTCATCAGCCACTTATTATTATTTACTTAAGAATGGTAGTTTATCAAGGTCTCCACAAAGGTATGAAGCAGCACAACTGTTTTCAACATTGATAATAATTAGAAACGTTTCTTGAGCAGCAGATTCATATTAGAATGATTTCTGAAGGATCATGTGACACTAAAGACTGGAGTAATGATGCTGAAAATTTAGCTTTATATTACAGGAGTGAATTACGTTTGAAAAAGATATTCAAATAGAAAACAGTTATTTTTAATTTTAGTAATATTTCACAATATTACCATTTTTACTGCACTTTTAATCAAATAAATGCAGCTTTATTAAAAGCTTTCAAAAACATTAAAAAATTGTAATTGTTTGTGTATATATGTGTGTGTGTGTGTGTGTGTGTCTATAATGTAATAAATATCTTTATTTGTGAAGAAAAACTGAAGCTTCCCTGGTTGTATGTGGAAGCAGAGAGGAGGTGTTTAAACAGTGATAAAGTGTAAATGAAGTATAAAACGTGTCAGCTGGGTTTGGGGGAATTTCTCCATTTATGGTGCTCATTTCTCTCACCGAGTCTTCTCAGTTTAGAGTTGCTCTTTCAGGATCAGGATCGGTAGAGAGAACCACTTTAGCTCTGGCCTGATGTTTTATTCCTCTTTGTGTTTCAGGAAGAAGTGGAGACTCGCAGCAGGAACATCTTCTTCAAGGCTGTAAGAGATTGGAGCAACATCCGCTGCTTTATAATAGCAGGTAAGTGAATCTGCAGTGATACACACTCAAACACAGAGGCTGTTCATGCGGTGAAAAGAAAGAAAGGTAGAAGATTGATGGTAAGATGCAGCAAATTAAATCATGTGCAAAACAAACTGTTGCTTTGTGCCTGTTGCTGATGTGAAGGGTTTCTCTGAGGCCTTTATCAGAACTGCAGGCACTAGTTATGTAGTGATACATCGAGTTGTGACCATTGCAGTGATTTTAATGCAGTGTGTTTCTCTCCATTTTCATGATCCGTCCTTTCTTTGTGACTCACAACTGTGAGACTGTTAAGGCAGATGTTTTAGTGTCTGCTGACATCAGCAGGAAAAATGTGTTAGTAAATTTCTGTGAATCGGTTCAGAATATCTGTTTTGATTAATGTAATTAATGAATCGTTGACATTATGGTTCAGTTGTTTGCAGAAGTCGAATATCATTACAAAAAATTTTAAATAAGGGTTTTCTTGTTTATTATTTTATTGGTAACACTTTAGTATAGGGACCATTTCTCACTATTAACTAGTTGCTTATTAGCGTGCTGCTTATGAACACATTGGCTGTTTATTAGTGCTTATAAAGCACATATTCTGCATGACCATATTCTACATCCCTAATCCTATCCAATACCTAAACTTAACAACTACCTTACTAACTATTAATAAGCTGCAAATTAGGAGTTTATTGAAGAAAAGGCATAGTTAATGGTTTGTTAGTAGCGAGAATGGGAAAATAATGTGTGACCATTTTATTAAATGTAATTTCTGATGGCAAAGCTGAATTTTCTGCATCATTACTGCAGTCTTTAGTGTCACATGATCCTTCAGAAATCATTCTAATAAGCTGATTTTCTGCTCAAGAAAGATTTTTTGAAATGTTGAAAACAGTTGTGCTGCATAATGTTTTTTGTGGAAATTCCTTTTTTTTCTGGATTCTTCGATTAATAGAAAGTTCAAAAGAACAGCATTTATTTGAAACAGAAGGTTTTTGTAACTTTTGATAAATCTAATGCATCTTTGTTGAATATAAGTTTTAATTTCTTAAAAAATCTTTAAAAAATTCTTTCTGACCACAAACATTAGAACGGTATTATATATGCTATAATAATAATAATAATAATAATAATAATAATAATTATTATTATTATTATTATTTTTATTACTATTTTGTAGTGTTCAGATAATGAAAGCAGTGTAAAAATAGTGCATTGATTTCTCTTTTAGGGACAGAACATATTCTGTGGAGCCATTTAGGGAGCTAAATTTCCAGTTTTTTAAAGGGGTCATATGACGTTGCTAAAAAGAACATTGTTTTGTGTATTTGGTGTAATGCAATGTGTTTGTTGTTTAAGGTTCAAAAAACACATTATTTTCCACATACTGTACATTATTGTTGCTCCTCTATGCTCCGCCTTTCTGAAACGTGTCGATTTTTACAAAGCTCAACGTTCTGAGAAGCGAGGTGTGCTTTGATTAGCCAGCTATCCAGTGCGTTGTGATTGGCCGAATACCTCAAGCGTGTGACGGAAATGTTACGCCCCCTTACCATGTTGTGATGCCGTGTCCCGGCGCGACGAGACTAAAACAGTAAAACCCATTATAAACGAGGCATTTGTTGCGTCCAGTGGGAACATAATTACTGATTATAATGACTTATACTGTCTTTTTACGCGTTGCGTTGCATCGCGCCGCGTAAACATTACTATGTCTGCATTTGTGATCGGAGAAACGACAAACAACAAGCACTGCTCTACACAGCTCAAAACTCGCATTTGAATAGTCAGTGGCAAATTCTTTAAATATGAAAACATACTTACAGGCTGTGAGTCAGAAGCGCCAGACTGTCCTTGCAAAGTTGGAATTGCCCCACTTTATAGAAACAGTGTATAATGTTAACGTTAATTCCTCCGTAAAATGCGCTGCATACACTCTAATTTTTGGGTTGAACTGTTCTGGAACAGTGTTGTAAATACAACTTAACTACTGATTTCTAGTTGTGTCCTCTTTTGGAAGCCCAAACAAAGTAGTTTTGCTTTCACAACGAAACACAGCGTCTCCAGGACATGGCGCCGGCGGCAGCAACAATACTACAGTGAGAATAAAAATCACGCCCTCTTTCATTGCGTATACGTTTGGGCGGTGTTTTGCAAATCTTCCCACACAGTGACGTAGACATGTGGGGGCGTGTTTGAATGAGCCGTTTTAGGAGGCTTTTATGAAGAGTATCTCTTTGGGTTTGAGACTTTAGTCTTTGCAACTTCAGGGATCTTATCTATGCACAAATAACTTGTAACACTCCAAAGAGAAAGGAAAACTTTTTAAATCACATCATATGACCCCTTTAAAATGCATCACCCAGTAAGTTCTCTGATTCAAACTGTGGAGGACCAATGGAAAATGACATATATTTCTCTTGGTAATATGACCCAGCTTTTTAAGAATTTAAGAGTTTCATTAATTTATTTAACAAAGGAGCTATGAATATAGCCTTTGTGATAGGTTTCCATGACTTGCCAGAAGAGACATACGGCAGCCTCAGAGATGAAATTACACAGGCCTGGATTCATTTACCTCTCACTTTTCAACTCTGATGACATGCGCGTTACCATTCAGACCGTGTACACTTTAAGGCTGGATAATGACACTGATTTACTATTTATTTCAGTTTGAAAAAATGGCTTGTTTCGGTTAGTGTTATATAATCACATGCACTTTTCCCCTCACATTTGCATAAATCTTTGGCTGTTACAGGTTATTGCACA
Source organism: Tor tambroides (assembly GCA_021397915.2). Taxonomy (NCBI): domain Eukaryota; kingdom Metazoa; phylum Chordata; class Actinopteri; order Cypriniformes; family Cyprinidae; genus Tor; species Tor tambroides. The sequence goes on along the minus strand of JAFVLL020044555.1, from coordinate 47,029 downwards.
AAGCTAATATAATGACACAGACGACAGCATACTTTCAGTTTTGGAGGAAGTAGCATATTAAAAAGCTGCCTGGAAAAAGTTACCCGCTAGGAGACAATTTATTTTTAATGAGATGCGTGAATGGTCATGATATTTATAGTGGGCGTAATTTTGAAGAACTGGATGAAATGGGACACATGCTACCAATATTTGGCAAATATTTTCATATGCACTCAAAGGCTTGGATTAACAGATCAATCTTGGGAAGTTACAAATCAATTCTGGATTATTCAAAAAAAAAAGAAAGAAATCATAATACACTTTCATTAGCAGCGCGCTTAAAAGCGGTTCAGCATTTACTGTGTCCTCTCAGGTCTTACATCATTTCTGTGCTATTTTAAGGCGATTAATAGAGCAGGGTCTTTTCGTTCCTTCTGTCAAAGTCAAAACCGGAGCTGATTTTATTATGATCCGCTCTGCATCTCACCACGAAGCCTGTCAGATTTGAGGGAGTTCAGCGTGTTCATTCAGGCTGATGGGAATGGCTGTTCAAAGCTGGCATTGTTTGAGAGCTGTTTCTACACTCTCGGCGCTTGTTGCAGAAGCTTAACAAAACCTTGGGGCTTTGCACGTCCCTGGTGAAAAGCGCCTCTTGTTTTTAGAAGTAAGCCATCTAAAGACATGGGTGCCTGGGGTCTGGAGCATTCTGTGATTCTGGGCCCTTCGAGGTTTCTTTCATTTGCTTTGAGGAATTAACTGTCTTACAAAACGACAGCCTTAAGACTGCGGCGCGGGCTCGTGGGAGCAGCGGGGTGGAGAGAGCAGATGAGCACCTGCTCGCTGCCGCTCTGCAGGTGATGCCGGAGAGACGCTTTGCAGACGAGCCGAGATCTCTAATCAAGGGCATTCACTCTCCACCGCTAAATAAGATTAATGAAAGCGTCTAATCTCTCTCTTCTTCTGTCTCATTCTCACCGTCCCACACAGAGGTGGGTGGCATAACTAAAATCGTGTATATCATGGTATGAGTAATTTTATATCACAGCAACAGTATTTACCACAATGTATTTATTCCTCCAAAAATAGCATGTTTATTGAATAATCTTGTAGCAGTGCTTGTGAATTAAGTATTTCATCTTAATTTATTAGTTGCTATTTATATATTGCACAATATATTGGTACCATATTGGGTCTTGGCCAATACTGTGTGTGTGTTTAATATGCGAAAATAATTTTATTGATTATATTCAGAAATACAAGTTTGCTAATAGTTAAAATATTTAATTTGTTTTTAATATATTTAATTTATTTAACTTCCCATAATTTTACATTTTCAATATGTTTGGCATCATCTAGCACTCAAAGTTAATATTTAATAACACAAACACTGTTAAAATTAATAATATAATTGCAAAATTATTGTCCATCTTTTATTCTGTACATTCTAAACATTTTATTTTATTTTTGCATCTCTAATTGTAATTACTTATGTGGAACATGCTGGGTTCAAACCAAGGGATTATTTTTATTTATTTATTTACTATTTCTAATCTTGGTCTAACTAGTTTTAGATGGTTTTAACTCTAAATTGGTGGATGAGCCACATAAGTAGCAAACAGCAAGTAACCAAACATCAGTTAAATTCTACATCAATATACAGTGACTATGCAAAGGTTTTGTCTAACAAACACCACTTTCAAAGTTTTCTGTCTTCTTTACTTGTTTAGGATGCACCCTGCTCTTTATTTAGTCCATGTTTCTGAATCGTCCCTCTTTTTTGTCATATAGATGTTAAACCTTTCATGTTTCTCCGTGTGGTCTTCATTCTCATCTTGCTCTGCTTTTTCCAGGTTGAGCCTTTATTTAAATCTAGATTACAGCCATTCTCCTTGTTGCATGCATTACAGAACACAGGAGAAGGAATGAAAACCTGAAGGCAGAGATGCTTTTTCAGGTTTGATCTTTATTTCTGTCATCCATTACTGTAAATAAGGCCTTGGTTCAGACGTAGGAGAAGCTGTCTTGGATTGTAAGAGATCTGCAATGACCTTTCAAAATAACTGTCCCATGCTGATGTATAAATGTCTAGCATACGTCAAAGAAACATACATCCTTGGAGCATGGATTTAGATCTGCCTCATGCTGTGGCCCGGTCCTGTTCCACATCCAAAATAGCTAACTTTTTTTGCTCAAGTCTGAGCTTTGTACAACTTAGTTAGCTGTGCTGTGACTGCATATTGATCAGAGATGAATATAGTCGCTCCCTGTAGACCTTATTATAAATCTACGCCCTGCTTTCCAAAAAGAGCTATGGAGGAAGTTCTGCACAGACTCCCAATGATCCGATACCTGGATCAGAGCCACAACAGCCTGACCACTATAGAAAGCAACAGTGTGGTTGAGGATTTTCATATCCTATCCGTTTTCTTCAGAAAATAAGTCAGCCCCTCTACACTCTCAAACAGCGTATAGATTTGTATAGTTCAATGTTTTGCAGTTCACTTTAAATATATTGTGCTTTATATTTATAAATCCTGAGTTACAGTCTAGTGAAGCATTGATTTTTAAAAATTAATTTTCAGTTTGCAAGTATTGACCAGAATTTTGTTGTTTTATTGTTAAACAGTAAATGGAAGACAATATATGTTTTTTATTTTATTTTGTTTTTTTTTAATATAAATTATAAATAAATCTTTCATTTCAACAAATCAGTCAGTCATTTTATATGTTAGTAAATTTAGGCATCACGTTTATTTTTTTTTTAAATTTGACTTCCCATAATTGTATTTTTTTTTAAATAACACTGTTAAAATTAATAATCTCCTTGCAAAATGAATATATATATTGCTGATTCTAACTTTTTTTAATTTTTTTATTTAATTTTATTATTATATATAAATAAATAAATATGAAATTGACAAATTTTTATGTTGTGCATCCCTAATTGTAATTATACGCAAACCATGGGATACATTTAAGCCATGGGATAATTTTAGTCATGGTCTAACTATGTTACTAGTTTTCAATAGGTCCAAAATGGGTGGATAAGCCACATTAGTTGGCAATAACAAGTAACGAAATGCAAGTTTATGATGATACAAATCCAGTATGAGCTGATACACTTAATAATCACTGATACTAATCTAATAAAAATGTCTAAAAATGGCTGATAATTGATATGGTACTAATATACCATGCATCCCTGTTATGCAGTTAGTTTCATTATGTAATTCCACATTTGATTATATAATTCACTCTGAGCTTCACAGTTCATTCCAACATAAGTTCACTTTTTTCAAATTTGCGAGTACTTTTTGGCTGCAAATCAGATTTTAATGTGATTCATCTCTGTGTTGGTAGAGTTGATTCAAGGGTTTTTTGTTTTTTTTTAAATGCCTACAGAGAAAATGAATGGGAAAAATGCTTTGGGAACCATGACTGCTGAAAAAGTGTGCACTCACTGTTTTCTCTCTTATTGATGTCTGCGTAGTCACCCACAGATCCTCTCCGTGCCTACCAGTCGCTGACATCAATATTGTCCCGTTCGCCAGCCTCCCGCTCCTCCTCACTATTGATGGATGACTCCGCTGATAAAGAGATGCAAAACCGCAGTGCAGCGTCATGCGTTTTGCCGTTACAAATGCAGATCTGGGACTTCTGCAGCAGCTAACCAAATCGAAGAGTGATAAATCTCCTTGTGCCTGTGTCTTTTGTTATGTAGAACAGCAATACATCTTTTCACAACGATATTAAAATCTCTCTTTTATTTCATATGTGGGTAGTGAGGCATTAAATTCTATAATGGTCTAGTACTTTATATATGTCAGAACTGGCAATGTGGAATAAAGCATTCATCGATCATTTTCATGGGGGAATGGCTCCTCGCTGTGCCATACAGGTCGAGACTAGAAGGGGGTTGCAGGTCTTTCCAGTTTGAGGTCTACGTGGTCTTGTCTCAATCTGAGCAGGACTTTTTAAATCATTTTTTGATTCGCTCTGTGCACAGGATTGAAATAAGACCGTCAGAGTTCCTTTTAACACAGTCGTGTTAAAATATTTCTGAACTGCAAACATACTTTTTTTACAGGATGTGTTTCATTTTAGTTCAAGAGTGATTGCTGTTTTCTGTTAAAAGGAAACAACAGCAATGGAAACTTAAAGTTAAGCATTTTAGAAAGAAGAAATCATTGGCTGCATTTTACTAATATACTAATTAATATGCTTAATATACTGTTTATTAATATAATTTTACTAATATCTATATATATATATTATATATACAGACGTGGTCAGAATTGTTGGCACCCTTGGTAAATATGATCAAAGAAGGCTCTGAAAGTAAACCTGAAAGTAATAAATGAAAATACATTTTCATTTATTAATCCTTTTGATCTTTTATTTAAAAAAATCACAAAAATCTAACCTTTCATTGAACTAAAACAATTGAAAATGGGGGAAAATCTCATTATGAAATAAATGTTTTTCTCAAATACACGTTGGACACAATTATTGGTACCCCTAGAAATTCTTATGAGTAAAATATCTCTGAAGTATATTCCCATTCATATTCACAATTTTGAGCACTCCAGGGTGATTATGAACATGAAATTATCCAGCCATGGCTATTTTCCACTATTCTGAATAAGAGTACCAAATCTAAAGTGACCAAATCTAAGAAATAGCACAAATGGAACTATTGTAAATATGCAGTGAACAAAATAAAAACATCAAAAATATCTTTGAACTATATTGAACAAACAGCGTAACAGTCGTGGGTGAGCAGTACGGCACTGGAGCCAAGTGATCACAAGAAGCTTTGAACTTGATTCTCTCTTCTTTTCAAACTACTTTCATTGGCGTAGATGGATATACAAACTGGGTGGCCAATGTTTGTCTGAAGTGTAAGTGACTCTATATTTAATTGTCTGAATTGCAGCCATGCTGACATTCTGCTGCAAAAAATGAGTGGTGTGATATTGATGGAATTAAATTATATCTTTTTCCTTTAGCATCATTTATTTTCATTATGGGCGTGACATACGGGAGTTCTCTGGGTTCAGTCGGGGTCCTGTGGGAGTGTGAGTTCATTATTGAATTTGCTGTCAATATAAATAAGTGCAGTGAAATCTAAGGGCAGCTGCCATCCTATCGTCTCCCCTAACACAAATCAGAGCTGAAGCCCTGGAGGTTCGGATCTGTCCTGATAACGCTTCACCTCTGCAGACTCGTCAATAGTGCCAATTATGTAGATGTGTGTGATTTTTGTCATGTGGCCCGGGTAGTGTAAGGAAAGCCCAATAGATGTCCTATCTGGCATGTTAACCATCCGAGGGCCTCTATTTTAATCAAAAGTTTGCCAGATAGTCCTCTGTTTGTTATTTAAGGCCTTTGACAGAGCTTAAATAAAGCTCTAGATGTATCTCATATCAAAAAAGTGTGGATTTTTTTGGAAAGAGGCTTGTTGAATTAGTTGCTGTACTGTAATAACATTTTTTTTCTTTTTCTATTTGGCTGAGAAGTCGCACGCTGTCAATGATATTGCAGATCTTTACCCGAGGACTCAGCTTCTACAGAGTTGGTTTTATCTGGAATATTCAGTGCAGATGTGTTAGACGGCATGAACGCTATCGTTTTCTGAGGCAGCAGTGAACGGTGGTGGTATCTGATCCGATTGTGTTGGAGGAGCTGAATCTGTGCTGGAGAAGAGTGCTTGATTGGGATCCAGAGCTCTGTTTCCATGCACATTTCATTTATGTGCAAAATCAGAATATCACAAAACAATATGGCTGTAAATCAGAAAATCGCCACTTCTGCAGAAACTGGCATGAAAATGCAATGGAAGTGGAAGTAGTATCCACTGGGGCAGGCACTCTGGCTCTTTTATTAAATATAATGAATGACTTGCGGTTTAGAATTATTCAGTCGCATAACTTTATAATGATTTTTTTGGAATTTGTTCAGTATATGTATGTATATCAATTTTATTGTTCAATTTTGTTAAAGTAATTTTTTTTTTTTTTAAAGTAAAACTTTTATTCAGCAAGCATGCACTAAATTGATCAGAAGTGAAAGTAAAGGTTGTTGTTTCAAATAAATCCTGGACTTTCTATTCATCAAAGAATCCTAGTCATCAAATCAGTGTTTTAGAATTATTTCTGAAGGATCATGTGACCCTGAAGGCTAGAGTAATGATGCTGAAAATCCAACTTTGCATCACAGGAATAAATTACATTTTAAAATATATTTATATAGAAAACTGTTTTTTTTTTTTTTGTTTTTTTTAAAATTATTATTACATTATTGTTCCACAGTTTTAAAGAAAAGAGCCGGACCGGAAAGGACCGGACTGGACGCCTATTTTAAAGTTGAGATAAAACTTGCTATTATCTGTTATCTAGTGAAAAGCGCTTTCCCTTTAAAGGGTTACTCCAACCCAAAATGAAAATTTTGTCATTAATCACTTACCCCCATGTTGTTCCAAATCTGTAAAAGCTTCGTTCGTCTTCGGAACACAATTTAAGATATTTTGGATGAAAACCGTGAGGCTTGTGACTGTCCCATTGACTGCCAAGTAAATAACACTGTCAAGGCCCAGAAAAGTATGAAAGACATCGCCAAAAAAGTGGTTCAACCAAAACTTTACGAAGCTACGAGAATACTTTTTGTATGGAGCGTACGCAGTTTGCGTCCAGCGGATACTCTCCAAAATGGCGCTACGCTGACGCAGAGGAGACAAATTGTTGAATATAGTTGTTATTTTGTTTTCTTTGCGTACAAAAAGTATTCTCGTAGCTTCATAACGTTACGGTTTAACCACTGATGGCAGATGGACTATTTTGGCGATGTCTTTCATACTTTTCTGGGCCTTGACAGCGTTATTTACTTGGCAGTCAATGGGACAGTCACAAGCCTCCCGGTTTTCATCCAAAATATCTTAAATTGTGTTCCGAGGACGAACGAAGCTTTTACGGGTTTGGAACAACATGGGGGTAAGTGATTAATGACAAAGTGTTCATTTTGGGGTGGAGTAACCCTTTAAGTGTATTTTATACCACAAACACAAAAACTCCCTCCTGTACTACTATGAGGACATTTTATTTAAGTTAGGATGCCTAAAGTAATTTAGTAGCATTTAAACCGTTTGTATTTGCTTTTAGTGTGTTCTTTTCTTTTTTAAAACACTATCGCATGCACTTATTATATCAGTCACTTATTGGTTTTCAGCAATAATTTAAAAGGAATTGGCTTCTCAGTACTGGCCAAAATTTAAGTATTGGTATTTGAATTCCTTCTTTGTTTCTTCCTTTTTATGTAATAAGAGTTTTTCCATTTAAAATTCCTATTTGAAAAATAAATTGAAGTACTCGCTGTTAATGCTACAGAGCAGCTGTCGTTGTCATTCTAAATTTGATTGTGCCATTTATTTTTAGGAAAGAAGCTCAGGTGCAAATGCTGGTTTCACCGCTGGTTTCACATCTGTGCACTAAATGAAATCACCATGTTTTTGATGCTTTATAGGGTTATGGGGCACATATGTGCGTGCTGGTATGGGGCTAGAGAAGGGCTGTTATGACCCAGAGCTGTTTAGACTGCCCTCTGACCCACAATGCCCTCAGCCTGTGAATCAGCCCTTTCCTGGCTGGTGGGCAGACTGTACGTGGCATTAAACATCAAAGCCGCAGGTCCGCAGAAGTCATTTCCACTAAGCTGAGAAAAGTTCCCGGCCGTGTCTCATGAGGGCCTGAAGACGTTCACTCAAAAGGGTGCTGAAGTTCGGTTCTGGATTATGTAAATCATAACCGTTCCTCTTCCAAATCGACTTTGATTTGAACCATATTTTAACTTGGGAAAATCGGAATAATTCAATGTCAAGGTGACTTTTTCTTTTTTCTCAAAATTATATAAAGTAACACATACCATTGACAAAAAATGTTTGTCAAAACATTCATTTCAGGCCCTGTTTGTAAAGTTATATCTTAATCATTTATGCTTCTGAACTTTCTGACTGCCCTAAAATGTGATTTGTCCAAAACTTGAATTTATCGCTGCCGTTCCCTTCCTGTTCTCTGTCTGTCAGGTGGGATCAAAGAAAATTACTTTCTTTTTTCTGGTACTTTTTGGTTCTAAAGGTCATTTTTGCCCTTAACACAGCAATAATTGCTTGAGGCCACCCTTTCCCTAAAGGCCAGAGATATATTGGCAGCTTTTTTTTTGTTGATGACTTGAATTGAGGTGATTTGGCACAATTGTATGTGACAAGCATGAGCAGAAATGGGGCATCTGAGAGAGGCACTGAGACTCAGCAATAAAGAAATAATTTCATTATGAGATAAATGACTTCTGTCAGAACCTACGAGAAAAAATAAAGTGTTTTATGTTGCTTTAAAAGGTTTCCATAGCTCCAGGTTTCAGCACAACATCATTTATGATTTCCTTTGGGTGCTCAGTATGTCTGAGTTCATCTTGGAACTTTTTATTTTACTTAATAATTTAACAATAATAATAAAATTGTATAAATTAATGCATTATTAATTAATTAATTTAATAATAATAATAAAAAACAGCAATAAAACATTAAATATATTTTATTTTATTTTTATTTTATTTATTTTAATGTTTTTGGTTTAGTTTTATTTTGGTTGGGTTGTTGTTGTTGTTGTTATTATTATTATTATTATTATTATTATTATTATTATTATTATTGTAAAAAATAATGAAGAACAATAAATGTTTTATGGATGGTAATAATAGTAATAATAAACAAAATCAAAGCAAGTTGAAACAAACTTAAAACAAAACATTAAAACCAAAATAATAATAATAATAACAATAATAATAATAGTTGTTGTTGTTATTGTTGTTGTTTTCATCATCATCATCTTTAGTTTTTTAAATGATTTTGTTTACCCTCCACATCAGTCAGTTTTTAATGTTTTGTTTTATTTTGCACTGTTTATTATTATTAGTAGTAGTAGTAATTAACTACTACTAATAGTAATATTAATCTTTCGGTTGTTTTTGTTTGTTTGTTTACCCTCCACATTAGCCTGTCAGACTTTCATGCATGCAGACAGTTTTTATGAAGTAAGATATCTCCGAATAGCTCTAAATTAACTTATCCTCCCTTAAATCGGCCGTGCAAATGAACAGCTGTTTCGTTCACGCCGTTGCTGTACATAATCAGATTGTTAATGCTCACGCTTGCTTGTTTGTAATCAGTAATGCCTCTATATAAGCTGAATAGCAATGCATTTTGCCGCAGTGATTTCATCAGGCCATTCGCAGTGAGATTCGATGTTAGAGGAAACATAAATACAGGTTGAATAGATTAATGCTGTCGGTGTAATGAGAGCAGGAGTTGTTTGTGTCAGTGTCTGCGCAGTCAGTGTCTTCTCTGCACCTGCAACCTGTAGGGATTCAGCATCAGCATGCTGGAGATGTGGCAGACTTATGAGCTGTGCTCCTCTTTCTTATTCTCTCTAACTTAATTCTGCTTGTTGTGGGTTTTTCAAAACAGTTTAACAACCTATAAGGAGTTAGTTGGGAAATTAAGAACTTTGGAAAAGCTGTGTATTTCTCTTATGTTTCCGACACTCTGGTGTGATTTTTTTTTTTTTGGTCTGGGCTAGTATGTTTAAGATTAAAGTCACTCCTATCAGTTTTCTTTCCTGTCTTGAAGCATTTCTTATTCGAACAGCAAGTTGGATTGGGAGATATCGGGACTATCCCTGTTTTGAACAGCCAGTAGCCTTTAATTTTAATACAATCGACAGAAAGCAATGCAGAAACTTTTGTGCAACACATCCAATGTTTGATTGAGAAAGAATTTAAGTATGAGCATTGGCACAAACACAAACTCCCTTGCAAAACAGTTTGCCCACAGATTAAATGTTTTCTTGACAATATTTATTTAATTAATTAATTGTAAATATTTATATTTACATATTTAATTACTTATATGTATGGGCATATTCACATGTTTACTTTTATAAAGATTTATTTACTTATTTAAATTCTGTTACTTATACTTTAACTGTTTACTTACTGACTTATTTACTTATATATATTATTTCCCTTATTACATAAGTAAATAAATGTGTATTTGCGTTGAGTTGTATATAATAAGTACTATTTAATTACTTAATTGAATAACTTTTATAAATATTTATTTGTGTGTGTGTGTGTTAATAAATAATAAATAAATGTTAATAAATAATTAATAAATAATATTATTTGAAATTAATGAGATGGGTGGATGGATGGATGGATGGATGATAGATAGATTTAATTATTCATTTATTTTATTATAATTAGAAAGAAAAATTAATGTGTGCGTGTGTGTATGTATGTATGTGTGTGTGTATATATATATATATATATATGTATGAGTGTGTATATATATTTATTTATATATATATATATATTAGGCTAATAATCAATTAAAATATTTAATCGCTGACACCGTATGACTGTCATGAGTTAACTCAAGGACACCGCAATTTAATCACATTTTTATCTGTTCTAATTGTACCTTAAATTAATATTTTTCAAATTTTTAATACTCTGATTGACATGGGCATGGACAAATATGGATGCTTTATGCAATATGTGTTTATTATTAGTGAAACCATAGTTAACATAGAGCATGAAGACTAGACATGTTTCAAATACATATGTTTTTCAAAGAACTTGTTCATGTCTATTACACACATGAAAAGGAACATAGAAATACCAGGTTCCCATTACTTTCATTTCTTACTGAGCACTGAGAATTTAGACCAGCCTGATTACATTTTCACTACAGGGCAGCTCACTTTTCTGAACATGCAAAATGTTATTGGCTATTACATTTGTTTCATTTCTGTGCCCACATACTGTATTTTCATGCAACTAAATTCTCAATAAAATAGGGAAGTCGCTTTAATGGTTAGAGAGTTTGATCGTAATCAAAGGTTACAGTTCAAGTTCTATTGCAGGAATCAGTGGGGATGAATGTACAGCTCTCTCCACCCTCAATATCACGACTGAGGTGCCTTACAAGGCACCGAACCCCTAATTGCTCCTGGGCGCTTGAGCAATGGCTGCCTACTGCTCCGGGTGTGTCTACGTGTGTGTGTGTGTGTGTGTGTGCATTTGTTCACTACTCACTGTTGTGTGTGCACTTGGATGGTTAAATGAGCACCAATTTCGAGTATGGGTCACCATATTTCTGACAATACGTCACGACCAGCTGTTCTGTGATTTGCTATACTTGCATGTAAAATTAGAGAAGCAACAAATATTGATATCGGTTTTAAAGTAGCACTGTGTAACTTTTGGCGCTCTAGTGGTTAATAACAGGACTGCACGAATCCCGCTGGAAGAACATTCTAACCGGAGCTACTTCTAAGTTTATGTCTATGGTGATTCACACAGGTATGTGTTACTCCAAGAGCGGTGACGACCGAACAGGCTACAATAGTCCAAATATAAGCACTATTACAAGCTAATTTAGTGATTCGGGGATAAGACAAAACGTGGTTTGGAAGATGAATTCATGATATACCGGCCATTATATAAGCATTTTACAAATTCCCTGAATACAGAAAAAGTTACATGCTGAACAGAGCAGACGTAGAGAGAGAGAGAGAGAGAGAGAGGTATGTGCGTGGTGGAAAGACCTCGCTTGTGCGATGTACAGTAACTGCCAGTCTTAGAAACTAAATAAGGTTTGGGCAAAAACTAAAGATTAATGCTCTTTTTGGGAAAAAAAGCTGCTAAAGGGGTTTGAAAGTCGCAAGTTGGCAAAACTGATTAAAGCATCTTCATCCGTTTCTCCAACTACTGGTTAGGGCCACGGCTCATACAGAAACCACGCCAATCGCGGTATGGGCATGTTAATAAATTAGCGCCGTTAAAATTAATTTGCGTAATCTTGATAGCATTAATATTAATATATGTATATATATATATATATATATATATATATATATATATATATATATATATATATATATATATATATACACACACACACACATACATATATACATATATACTAGAGATGTGCCCGAAGCCGAATACCTTATTCGGAAAGGCACGGATAATGGCTTCAAAACGAATAACGAATTTATCTGAGTAACAGAAAAAATATTCGGCAGACACAATCACATGTTTGCTGGAACAGCACTACATTAGTGAGGTCTGCAGTTGTTAAGATTTGCGCAATAATAATGGCTAGTACTGCTTTGATAGCATTTGACACAGTTTCGTACAGATAATAACATGGTGATCATTGTGTTTGTCTAATGAATGTGGTCTCCTCAGCAATAAACTATCCGCGTGCTCCTTTTTTGATTGCTGCCTGTCAGTGCTGGTGAAGAAGGGTTGCCAGGTATTGCTACAAAAAACAAACACAACCAATATCCTGAAAAATGTGCCAAAATAAGTTTAAATCTTGTATTTTGCAAATAGGATCCAAAATCTCTAACCTCAACCTTCATCTTCCCACTTTATTAATGCCCTAATTACTTTATTAACACTGTTACATTAAGTATTAAAACAAGTCCAGCGACGCTTATATTAACTAGATCTGGCAACATGGTGGAGCGGAGGCTGCACTTGCGCCAAGCTCCTTCACTCCTGTGTTTCGCAGCTGCTGCGAGTCAGCCACGTGAATTTACTCAGCGACATGATTTTAAATCATTTTTCATATGTTTTCTAATTTTATTTTTGAACATGAAACATTTACGGAGGTCTGGACCTCATAGCTGGCTATGGGCCTGGATGTGTAAAGTGAATGAGTGAGTGTAAACTAGCCTATATGAATGACATGAGCGTTAAATCAGTCAGGTCATGCTTGGGGTCTATGCGCCTCTCAGAAGTCAGAGCTTTGTCTGGAGTTATATCAACTCGACAAAAAATATCCTAAAAACGGTCCTAACTTCAAAACTTTTCGAAATCCAACTGTAAAAACGCATTACATTAGCCCTTTTCATGAATGGCATTACATTTAATCATACAAGACGAAGAAAAGCGATGTTTGATCAAGGCTTTTGGAGGGTTCAAATGATTTGTTGCGCTCTGTTGATAAAAAAAAAAAACTCGTAAATGATCACAGACTCCAGCAACACATGATATAAGTGACTTAAATTCAAGCAAGCTTTATTGTCATTTTGCTATGAGTAGGCTACTGAACACTTTCTTTCCATTTCTATTTTTTTTCAGCTTCTTTTTTTCTACTAGTGCTCTTATTTAAGATTGTGGATGCTTGTCTCTTGTCAAATTTGTACACAAAGTTTCACTGGAAAATAGGAAGAATAAAGTTATTTTTCTTTTTTGATAAAGTTTTAAATAGAAGATATTTACAAAGTTATAATTTTAATAAAAAAAGAATACTTTCTTTAGTTATACAAGTCATATTTATTAAATGAAAACTACAAATCGAACCCGATTTGCATTTAAAATGGTATTTTCATGCAATTTGACAAATTTCCGGTTTAAGCCACGCCCACTTCCGGATCTATCCGAATACGGATACAAATAATTTTGAGATTGTCACAGATACAGATACAAATAATGGCTCTGCTGCACACCCCTAATATATACATACATATATATATATATATATATATATATACACACATATACATATATATAAAATTCATTTTTCTTTTGCGTTGTTTACTTGTTGCGGTACACTTGTTTAAAAGGATTGTTGGTTTAATCTCTGTTGATAATTGTTGCTTAATTTGCTGTCCTTTATTGTTTAGTTTTTGTGGTTTTATCTTAGAATTAGTTTGAGGGATTTGTCATAGGAGTAAAGCCGTAGTTTGAAGTCCAGCACATGTTGGTCTCAGCAGGAGCTTTGATCCTGATGGTGTTTTTGGGTTGGACTCATCTCTTGTGTCCCGATGGCCTGATTCCATCATAGCTGTGGGCCATATGGCTCAGTCATGTTTTCCGTCTGTGCGGCGGGCGATAGTTTCCACTGCCGTGTCTGCATCACCCCGTCCATCATATATTGATCAGAGTAGAGATAATGAGTCTGTGAAACCCAGACAGATCACATGCGACGCGGCGGACAGGGAAATTAGAGTGACAGTGTCATCTTGCATAATAGCAGCATTATCTTACCTCGCATGCTGTTCATTTAGACTGCTGTCCGTCTCTCAGCTGCTTGTGTGACGTTAAGAAGCTCAGATAGGTAGACCGATTCGATTCTAGCTCGTAGTGGTGGAATTTGATCAGACGTTGAATGATGAATGAGGACATTACAGGTCTAATGGTGCTTTTGTCATTCAGTTTCTCACACGGAATCTGTTCCCACAGAACTCTGAAGAGTGTTTCAGATATTCTATATTGAATTTAAATGCCTGTTATTCGTAGAATAGAAAGTTCTACACATTCACAGCTCTTTCTTGTTTGTTTCAATATTAAATATTTTGCTCAATTTGGTTGCACTTTAAATATGAGTTCATAGATAGATAGATAGATAGATAGATAGATAGATAGATAGAGCAAAATTTGAAGAAATGAAGAAATTGGTCACTGAAATAAATTTTTTGTTGTTTATTTTTCATTTGTACAGGTTGAATATTTACAGTAAAATGTAAATAAATGTTCTGCCACTGATATAAATTTTATTTAAAAAAAAATCTTTGTATGGATAAAAAAAAAAAATAAATAAAAAAATAAAAATTAGTGCTGTCAAACGATTAATCGCATCCAAAATAAGTTTTTATTTACATAATATGTGTGTATACTGTGTATATTTATTATGCATATATAAATACAAGCGCATGCATGTATATATTTAAGAAAAATGTTATATTTATATATTAAATATATTTATATATAATATAAAATATAAGTATATATAAATGAATAAACATGTAAATATTTTCAAAATATATAGTCTGTGTGTGTATTTATTTATAAATAATAAATATACACAGTACACATACATATGTAATGTAAACAAAAACTTTTATTTTGGATGCAATTAATCGTTTGACAGCACCAAAATAAATACATACATATTTGCAGTATTTGAAGAAATGTTTGGCCACTGACAAATATCTGTTTTTTTTTTCTTTATTAAATAATAAATATTAACAGTTTTGTTTTTTGTTTTGGGATACATTTTTTATTGTTTTTACATAGAAAGGGTCATATACAATTGTCCAAAATATTTTTCTCCTTTGAACAATAAATAAATAAATAAATAAACAAATTTTAGGGTGAACTATCCCTTTAAGAGTTGCGGTCCAGTACAGCAGTGTGGCTATTAATCAGCGTATCTTACTCACTGAATTAAGGGAACAGAATACAGATGTTTTGAAGGCAGAGAGGATCAGGGCCGATCTGAGCGTGACCCAGTCAGGTGTATCTCTTACAACACAAAATCACTCGCTCTCTCTTAGTAGCCTTATTCGGATGTAACTGCTTTTCCCTGAGGAGATTAGCTAAATTTGAGTTGCATGGATATACTTTGTCAGTTTAATTCCATCCAAATCGAGCACTTCTGTGTTTCCCAGCACAACTTCAGTAAAAATTACAGTGGAAATTAATCACTGTTTTTCAACTAACTCTCTGGGGTTCTGTGAGAAATCTCATCCCATCCGGATACAAATGTTTCTAATTGCTTTGTATATATTATATATTATACAGTATTTCTCAATTATTTTGATTTTCCTTGAACATCATAACTGAAGATGGATTTCTTGCATCTTCATTATAGATGTGGACCAGCTTTTGGTCCAGCTTTATAGGTAAAATAACTATTTATATTTACATAAATAAATGTAATTACATAATAAATGTAATATTATAAAATATAATAATTAGAAACTAAGAATATATGATAAATACTGTTTTTACTTAATATATATTAAAATATATTGTAAAATGTTTATTACTTAATGAGTAAATAATTCTTTCTTTATTTAATAGTAAAAAAAACAAAAACTAACAAATATAAATTATGCTGGATTTGACGTCCTGAAGTTCATTCTAAGATAGAATTATTAGAAAGAAAATAAATAAAAAATAAATAAATGTTTACTTATTTACTATTAAGTAGTGTTGTTAATTAATTTCCTTTATATTTAGATTATTTCTGTTTATATATTTACCTTTTTTATTAATTTAGTAATATGCCATTTTTTCAGTGCTATTTCAGTAACATGCTATACATGCAAGTTGTTTAAAAGGATAATTGGTTTTTTTATTTCTAATAAACCTATTTACTATAAGCATCATAAACTAGCTGCCTGGTGCACCATTAGATTTAGACCAACTTTCTGGGTAAAATAATTTGGTTTTCAAGTTCTGCATCAGATATGCTCCAATCATAGTTCTTTCCTTCAATTATATACATAGTTATTTGCATGCATCCAGAGCGCACAACCTTTCCATAACCTCACATCTAGACTATTATAATAACTACAGATCCCAATCCCATCCAAATCAGTACATGAAATCACAGACGTCCAGTGTTAATAATTGTAGCTCAGACGTCGTTTAGCAAACTAATCCTGTTCGAATAGTTCTGTTCTCTCTCTAATAGTTTTCCTTTAAGCTGATTTTACATTGGAGTTTCATCTTATCTCTCTCAGAGAGCCACAGGAGAGCGTCCCAGAGGGCTGAGATCTGGAAATGTAGAGACAGGTTGATTTAATGTGTCTCTTGCTGCCTTACAGAGACTGGGAATGGAAGACACTGTCACTATAGCTGAACATCATCATTTCTGTCTCAGTCGATCTGTCTTCCCCTCCTCCTCTTTGCAGTGACTTTGGTTGGAGGTCTGAATGTTAGTGCGTAGAGCACATTAATACAACATTACCCTCTATGGATTAGAGGCTGCATGGTTGGAAAGACATTTATTTCCCCCTCCCGACTCCCCCTTTTTGGATCAATGCAGCCAATTTTGAAAGTCTGCCACACGTCGCTGTAGAAAGCCAGCCAGTGCGCTGTTCTGTTTGATATGTTGTGTAGATGTCCTCTTGTGCCAATTTCTCTGAACATAGAGTCGGTGCCGAATGAGTCCCGAGGCGTCCGCTGTCGCTCGCTCATTCGCAAGTAACAAGATGTCCTGTTTTGGAAACGAATAAGTGTCCGGATAATTTTGGGGGCCACAGTAAGGAAAACCGTCTGAATTTGTATGTGTAACAAAGTATTAAACCAAACTGTTGCATTGTAATTCAGGGCTCAACAATAAGGATAGCAACTGTGGAAGAGTTTGATGCAAAAATAGGGATAAGGCTTTGTTGAACTAGCAAAAATTGACTTTATCAGTAAAAATGTGTGCAGTATTCCATATTTTCAAAAAGAAAAACTAAGAAAATGTAACTTTTAATAAATGTATTTCTAGCAAATTACTATTTTAAATGTCATATGCATGCTTGTTGCATGTTTTCTTTTTGAAAATGAAAAAAGGAAAACAATGTTATTTTATTTCTTCATTCTTGTCATTTCATTTTTTCAGTGTTTTTCACTATTCAGTATTTTGAATAAGAAAAATTTCAAAGAAACTAACATTTCAAAACTTATAATATTCTAGCAAATAATTTGTGCAAAATTAAGATGCAATACATGCGTGTTGCATCTTTTCCTTTTGAAAAATGGAAAAAAATGGAAAACAAAATTATTTGCTAGTATTATTATTTTTTTCATTAAATGTTCAAATTTCTTCTTTTTTTGTCAGTATTTTTCAATATTCATGCTTAATTCATAAATATATTTCTAGCAAATCATTATTTAAAATGATCTGAAATTAAATATGGAAAAAAATTATTTAAATGTTTAGTTTTTGTCAGTATTTTTTTGTCATTTTTGTCAGTATTTTTCACTTCAGTATTTTCAAAAATAAACATGGCAAAGAAATGTTAACATTTCAAGCAAATAAATAAATTTAATTAATATGTGATGCATGCTTGTTGCATATTTTCTTTTTAAAAAATACAAATGAAAAAAAAAATACAATTATTTGCTAGAATTATTTGTTCAATTTTTGTTTTTTTTTCAGCATTTTTCAGTATTCAGTATTTTTAAAAAGACAATTGCAGAGAAAAGCTAACAGTTCATAAATAAATGATTATGTCATATGCATGCTTGTTGCATATTTTCTTTTTTAAATAATGAAAGAAAAAAGGTTTAGAACTTAAATCCTCTATAGTTGTCAGTCTTAAGATAGTATGACAGTATGGCTTGGAGAAACACTCTAGCCTCATTTATTTGCAGATACCCCTTGATTTAACAGTTTATATATAATGGAATTGAAACCATACATTTTAAAATGTCGGAAAATGACCAAAAACACCTTGGGATCAGCAATTCAAGCATTTGACATCTGAGCTGCTTCAAACAGGGGCCCTCTGATGCAAAGGATGTTGTTCAGATCGGCGCAACAAATCATACGCCTCAAAAGAACTTCACTGGAAAGGTAATCGCTGCTTCCCATTGGTGCATGAATGGCTTACTAGGAAGGTTTAAAGAAGTGAAGGTGAAAGAGAGAAGCCTCTCATATGTCTCAGAGCAGCGGGCCAGCCGCGAGGTGGGTGTCCTCCTCAAGAGGATGGGCGTCCTGTAGAGACCCATCATGCTCTGCTCTTCAGTACACCACTTCATTTTCTGAATAAGGGCAGAAAGCAAGGACGAGCAAGGATAGTTCAGCCAAGCGCCGAGTTATTTGACAGAAAGCAGTGCTCAGCAGGAAAGCCAAGGCAATCTGTTTCTCGGGGACCTCTGTCAGCCCAATATAGCACAGTGCCAGATTTTCAAATCTCTATATGCGGGACGCGCAGTCTATTCTTGATTTTCGCTTTTCGTTCTTTTATTTTCGTGAGGCTAATGCAATATTTATGATGTAGTTTTCACTTAATGATATGGTCTGTTGAAATTCTGCTTGTGGAAACTAATCCATGTGCATTTATATCCTGTGTTACGACTGAAATCTTTGAGGCAGTACACCAATTTTAAAGTGTGCTGCTGTTTAGTGTGTGTTTCATTTGCATGACTAAGTTGTGCCAGATGTGCGCAGTTTTCTTACAAAAAAATCTCCATGAAGATTTTATAGCAGAAATCTCTTGCTTTGAAGAGTCCAGTGTTCTCGTATAAAGCCAGAACGTTAGCACACTGTTAGTCTGTTTTTGTCGAAGAAATCAAGGTTCTTCGCTGAAAACAAGCACATTAAATTTTAAAGTGTCAAGTTTAAAGATTTACGTACGGGGAAGTCATGGCCTAATGCTTAGAGAGTTGGACTCGTAACCCAAACTCGGAGTCCCAGGTCTGGCAGGAATTGTAGGTGGGGGAGTGAATAACTAGCGTTCTCTCCACCCTCAATAACACGACTGAGGTGAGACCCTTGAGTAAGGCACCGAACCCCCAACTGCTCCCCGCAGCAAAAAATGGCTGCCCACTGCTCCGGGTGTGTGTGTGTGTTCACTGCTGTGTGTGTGCACTTTGGATGGGATAAGTGGGTCACGTCACTTTGTCACTTTCACTTAAAGTTCACCCAAAAATTGATCGCTAAGACAAATTCGGTTAATCAATTATATTATATTATATTATATTATACTTAAGCCCCAAAATTAAATTATTTTATCATATAAAATATGTCATATCAAAACCTCTATGATTTTCTGCTTCAAAAAAGATGCAAAGCACCATATATGTAGTCCATATTTTCATGTGTTATATTCCAAATTCTCTGAAAACTTTATATGATGAAAGACTGAATTTAAAATCTTAAAAAAACCTTGCATTCCAGTTTTCACATGCATTGAACTATGTCTTTAGGAACAAGATTCAAGTAAAATAAGTTTCAGACGGTTTCTCTGCCAAAGCTATCATATGACTAAAGAAAATTCAGAATATAGCACTTTTATAGTGTGTTTTTTTTTTTTTTGTATTGGTTTTTTTTTTTGGCATCTTGGATTTCAACAGCTTTTCAACTCTATTATATAGAAAAGGCTGGCCATTCCTCAGCAGTTTTTATTTTGTGCTCCATTGAAGAAAGTAGAAGACAGAATTTTCATTTTTGGGATAAGTGTCTCTTTAATTCTGCATTTGCATGATTAAGTTGTGCCAGATGTGTGCTGTTGTCTTGCAACAATCTCCATGAAGATTTTATAGCAGAAAACTCTTGCTTTGAAGAGCCCAGTGTTCTCATATTAAGCCAGAATGTTAGCACACAAGTGTCTTTTTTTTGTCAAAGAAATTGGGTTTCTTCCTTGAAAACAACCACATTTTAGAGAGAGGGATCTGTTATCATTCATTCACTCTCATGTCCTTCCAAACCTGTATGATTTTCTGCTTCGAAAAGGATCCAAAGGGCCATATGCGTAGTCCATACTTTCATGTGTCAAATTCCAAGTCCTCTGAAAACTTTGTGTGACGAGCATCAAAGTTCAATTCAAAATCTTGACAATCTTGCCGCCCAGCGTTCACATGCATTGAACAATATAATATATTTAAGAAGACTAAAGACTGTAGGTGAATGAGTTTCTATGACAAAGCTATCATACAACTACAGAAAACCTTGACTATAGTGCACAAGTAAAATGATATATTGAATATAGCACACTTTTGTAGCGCTTGATAGGGCTGTCGCGATAACCGCAATATGGCAATACCGCGCTATTGACGGGCATAACCGCAGAGGAATGCAACAACCGCAGCAACCGCGATATTTCTTTTTTTTTTTTTTTCGTAATGTTACGCCCTTTTCGTTTTATACTTGGTGGATATATACTGAACATTAGTAATGATAACAATTTGTACCGTGCTGATTTGTACAGAGGCTCAGTAAATTTGCACTTAACAAGCCTAAACAGACAGCGAATGAGAGAGATCGACTGATTGCGTGCGGTTACCTGCGTCTGTCCTTCAGGCTGAGTAATGTATATTTGTGAAAACAGGTTGTCATGTCCAAGGAAACGAAATCTGTCTTAGCATCGACGCATTGCTGGTCAGCTGAGCCTTTAAAAGTAGCCCTCAAAGTTAAAATGATTTCAACAGCGTGTTTCATTACATATCTCGAATGAATCAGCGTTTTTGAACGTGTAGTTGAATGAACGGTTTAAGACCCACTCAAAGACAGTCCCTTACCGCCACCGTGTGGCGCAACAATGAAACTGCACTGACTGACATCCCGTCCACACGCAGGTGAAATATCAACAGAAAAAGTATCTTGTCAGTCAGATTCGAGGATCAGAACTAACTGTTATATATATATATATATATATATATATATATATATATATACATATATACATATATACATATATACACATACAGGCTAACAATAGACTAACGATCTTATTGTCAGGTTTATGTTTTGTTATGTGGACCGTTATTTTGTCATTCTCTTCTGTTTACTTCACTTCCTGTTTCAACGCGATTTAGTTTCGGTTTCATTGGTTCCTGAATATGACCTCCTTACATCGTAACCATATACACAGATTTTATGTATATGTATGTGTGTATATGTATGTGTGTATATATATATATATATATATATATATATATATATATATATATATATATATATATATATATATATATATATATATATATATATATATATATATATATATATATATATATATATATGTGTGTGTGTGTGCGGTAATACCGCATACCGCGCTATTGAGCCACTCAAAATTACCGCAAGAGAAATTCCTTCACCGCGACAGCCCTAGCGCTTGATTTAGCATTTTGGAACTCGACAGATTTTGACTTTCATTATATAGCAAAGAGTGACCATTCTTCAGCATTTTTCCTTTTTGTGCTCCACAGTACAAGTTCAGATTGATGTCAAATGATGATTGCATTTTTATTAAACTGTCTCCTTTATGCTGCATTTGCATGATTAAGTTGTGCCAGATGTGCGCAGTTGTCTAGCAAAAATCTCCATTAAGATTTTATACCAAAAATCTCTTGCTTTGAGGAGCCCAGTGTCCTCATACGAAGCCAAAATGTTGCACACAAGTGTCTGTTTTGTTGATTGGGTTTCTTTCCCTGCAAAAAAACAAAAAACACACATTTGAGAATGAGAATTCTCTGTTTTTACAAATCTGTATCAGATGCAAAAACACCGTAACAGCTGATATCCCAAATCTTCTCATGATATCTTTGTGTGATGAACTAAAGTTCGAGTCTGTTTCTCACAGAAAGCTATTGCGTGACTTTAGAAGACTCTAAATATAGCGCATAAGTCATAAGGACTACTTTTATGGAGCTTGTTTTGTCGTTTTGGAGAACGAAAACTTTTGGCTTTAAGTATATATTAGGAAAAAGTAGCCTTTCTTCAGTGTTTTTCCTTTTTGTGAAGAAAGTCATGCAGGTTTGGAATGACATGAGGATGAGTAAATGATGACCGAATTTTCTTTTAAAGTTACTATAAAAAATAGTAGAACCATGGCTTCTCAGAGCATTCTGGTGTCCATGGAAGATTAGTGGAAATGTCTCTGGTTCCTCTGCTGACTGTCTGAAAGCAGGTGCTCTTTCATTCCAGTGTCAGCGAGTCGCTCGGTCCTGCTGAATCTCCGCAGACGTCCTTGCGTGTAATAAAGGATTAATAGTTTGAGTCATGGCCCCATCTGCCGCTCAAGACTGTTTATCCCAGCACACCGTGACCTTGTGCTCTTTCACTGCAAGTACACACATTCTGAGATGTCAGAGTCCACAGGGTGTGTTCAAGTCGCTCAGTAATGTACTTCACTGGGTATTTGGCCATCAAAAGTGCAATTCCAAATCATAGGGAGCGTTTATGTTCAGTCCAAAGGGCACTGCAAAAGGCATAGGGAACAGGTGTACATCAGTATAACACAGGGAATGCAGAGGGAAATTGTTCGCTACCTCTTTAGTACACAAAATTTGGCTAAAATAAATGCTGAACCTCATATGATTTCCATGCAGTTATTCACAGGTATAAATTTACATTATATTTTGTCATTTAACAGATGCTTTTATCCAAAGCGACTTACAAATGAGGACAGTGGAAGCAATCAAAATCAACAAAACAGCAATGATACACAAGTGCTATGACAAGTCTCAGTTAGCTTAACCTAGTACACATAGCAAGGTTTTTTTTTTAAATTATATGATAAATAAAAAGAAAACAGATAGAGCAGGCTAGTGTTAGAGGCCTTTTTTGCTTTTGTTAATTGTGTAATAAATAAAAAGAAAACAAATAGATAGAATACAAAAAGATTAGAGAAGCTATAGTGTTATTTTTTTTTTTTTTAATTAAGAAAACAAGCAGTTAGTAAATGGAGTGCAAGTCTAAAAGGGACACTTTTTTAAAGAATGGAATTAGAATAGAGAGTGTTAGAGTTAGATGGTCAAAATAAAGATGGAAGAGATTTGTTTTAACCGATTCTTGAAGAGAATTGCAAATAAATTGCAATATGATAACTGTGGGTCACACAACAGTTAAATAACCCAAATGAATCAAATCCCATTTATTTTCATATTAAACACTGCAGCAGTTACTTATCACTAAATTGAAGTTTTTCTAAATTTGAAGATGTTGTGGAATACTGATTTATTAATGATGATGATTAAATTAAATGATAGCCTATGTTATATTGTTATTATGGTATATAACAGTTAAGATGCCACTACATTGAGTTTTTTTTGTGTGTGTGTGTGTGTGGACATTGTATTATGCAAATTTAAATATTTTAATGATTTATATTATGTCTTATATCATATATAGGTATATATATATATATATATATATATATATATATATATATATATATATATATATATATATATATAGTATTATATTATACTTAAATTAATGCATGTTTTTATTAATTTAAATATAAAATAATAATGCATTATTAATATTATTAATATTATTATTACTTCTATTATTATCATTATTATATAACAGTTAAGACAAATTAATTTAGACAGATAAGATTTATTGTCATATTAAATATTGTAATATTTATCTATTTATTTATCAATATATATATTGCAAAACTTATCACTAAATTAAGATTTTTTTTAGTTTTTGCCTTTTATTTGACAGGACAGTAGTTAGACAGGAAACAAATTTGGAGAGAGAGAGAGGGGGGACGGGATCGGGAAAGTTCTGCGAGCCGGGACTCGATCACGGGACACCCGAAGCACAACAGTGCTACATGTCAACGCGCTGCCCACGAGGCTGTCGGCGCCAACCACTTATCACTAAATTGAGGGTTTTTGAGAATATATTATAATGATTTAAATGTGATAATAATAATAATAATTCATATAATATAATATTACATATCTAGAAGACAAATATTGTAACAAGTTTCACATCAAACATTGCAGCAGTCACTTATCACTATTATTTATTTATCTGCAGATAATATCTGTTTGGGATGGAATTTCACATAAAGATCTTTAATGAAATGAACTTTTGTAGATATCTCCTGCTCAGTGTGTAAGGACCCTGTGAATCGTCCAGTAAGTGTTTCTTGCTGTCATCGGTATCTGTGTCTCATGGGAAGGATTCGATATCGTCTTAAAGCCTGCGGTGCATGTGCTGGTCATGCTATACCTCATGTAGGTCAGTCATAAGCTGTGAGAGACCGCCTGCACCATACGGTGCTTTGTTCAGATGAGCTATATAATATGATCTGTGATTATGTATGAGATCTGCTCCGGAACAGTTGGTGGATTAAGCTTTGAGCGTTCGGTTGCATAGGGTCTGAAACATGAAGATTCAGCAGCATCAGAGAGCAGGACCACATTGAATGTAACAATGTCCTACATTAGTCAGATGACCTTGCATGATTAAATTCATTATCTCAGTTTCATCATGCATTAACTGTTCTAAAAAATCCACAGGTTTTTTAAATATGTCCATATTTATTGATTTCTATGTAAGCTTGTTTCTGATTTAAAAAAAAATAAATAAAAATGGTAATTGCAACTTCTCACAATTTCGAATTTGTTTCGCGTAATTCTCAGTCTATATCTCATTATTTTGACTTTTTTAGAATTGCAAGTTTATATCTCGCAATTCTCAGTTTATATCTTGCAATTCAGGTTTTTTTCTTTTTTTTTCAGAATTGTGAAATATAAACTTACAATTTCGAGAGATAAACACAGAATAGCAAGATATAAACTCAGTTATTTTAATACTCATTTTTATTTTACGGCAGAAAGAAACAAAAAACTGAATTTAGGGGGAAATGTCAAAATTGTGAGAAAAAAAGTCATAAAAGGAAAAAAACTGAATTGCTAAATGTAAACTTGGAATTCTGGGAAAAAAGTCGAAAACTAAAATTTAATTGCGAAATTAAACTGGTAATTGTGAGAAAAGGTCAGGATTGTGAGGAAAAAAATTGTGAATACTTTGTATTCTGTAGTGGAATCAAAAAGTTAGAATTGCGAGAATTCTTTAGAGACAAAGACATTCAGAATTGTGAGGGGGGGAAAAAGTCAGCGAATGTAAACTTGCAGTTACGAGTTTGTAACTTTCAGTTGTGAGGTAAAAACATTTCTGAGGAGAAAAGTCAGAATTATGAGAAACTCAGCTGCAAGGAAAACAAAGTCAGAATTGTGGGATGAATAAAGACACAATTCCCTTTTTTATTTTCATTCTGTGGTGGAAACAAGCTTCTGTGGATTTCAGTGTGTCATGAACACATTGTTGCAAAGTGTCCTGCGAATTCCCTTACAGACTAGGTATGTTAGTAGAGGGCTGAGGACTTTGCATCCTAGCAGTCATTAATAGGTTAATCAGTTGTGATTTATTATTTGTTGATTAATCAGTGTGAGCACAAATGCATTACATGATGATGTGAAGATGTGCTTGAACAGTTGAAGCTGTAGTGTGCACTGCATGTCACGTCTCCTCCACAGCACGTGCTTGTAGAAGTGAAGCGGGCATGATGTAATCGGTGTTGAAGTGTCTCTCTATAAATTAAGATTACATTCACTGCCAACACAGTGATTGTGTGTTAACGTACATGACGACAAGCACTGTTCTTCCATCTCTCTCCCTGTATCATCCCAATCGACAAGAGTGTCTGTGTTTGTTGACTACGCTGAGCTGAAATCTCCCATGTCAGGATGCAGTGGAAACTTGGATTGAAATCTATGAATTGAGAAAGTCTGGGGTACATTATCTATATTTTCTATTCAATTAAAATAGTTTAAATATAATATAAAAATTTTATCAAATTCATAGTGGACAAGTGTTATTTTAGCATCACTGAGATACTATAACATAATTGTTTATTTTCTGTTTTGATTTTAGTTAATGTTTTAGTAATTTTGTGGTGTGTTTTGTAATTTATATTATTTTTTAATTTATTTCAGTTTTGGTTTTATCAAGTTAAACTAAATGGAAATGAGAAATGTTGCACTGACAACTAGATTAGGGTTAATTAACTAAAATCACCCATAACCTTAAATTTATTAAGAAAATACCAATGCTCCCAGTTTTACATGAACATAATATTTAGAGTCCTCTGCATGCTTTTTGGAGTATTTATGTTATTGAATACTATGTTATGTTAATAATAATTTATTTGAAATACTGTTGATTCTGAAAACTCCAAGTTTTCAGTTTGGTGTCTTCTCCATCTTGACAAGTCTATTTTATTAATTAATTTAAATAGATGTTAAATGTATACATACAGCATTGCACATCAGTCATTGTTCACTGAAAATCATCCCCTCTACTGCTCTTCTCAAATCTATTGCAGTTGACGGTATACTTTGACTTAAAAATACTATGGAGGTCAATGGCTACCGCCAACTCTTTGGTTAGCAACATTCTTCAAAATATCTCCTTTTGTGTTAATCAGAAGAAAGAAACTCATACAGGTTTGGAAAAACGTGAGGGTGAGAAAATGACCAAAAATGTATTTTTAGGTGAACTCTCTCTTTAGTGAGATTCAGAGGGAACATTTACCAGTGAACTTAACGGTATAAATGTACTACATTGACTTTCCTTAAATGGAATACAGAAGCTCTGAATTCTGCTTTATAATATCCTTTGGGGTTTCGTGGAAGAAAGAAAATGTGGGGGTCAGTAGATGGTGACTGTTATGATTGTTGAGTTACTGGGTGGTTTTTCTCCACAAGAAGAGAGATGTCAAGCAAGGTCCTGTGAGGTGTACAAAAACTCTACTTTAGTTGCCAGCAGGATAAAATAAAGGTTTACCAAACTTGTGTTTATCCCAGTAATTTAGGGCAGAGAAAGCTTTGCAAGACCATTTGCGTCTTCCTCACTCTGCAGTTCTTCAGCGCTCAGCTCCACAAGGGTTTATCCCTGATCAACCTCATTCTGCAGGAACCCTGTTAACTGGACTGACCCTCCAACTTTCAACATTCCCTTTTCTTATCCACTACTCAACACAATAACTGTCAAATGGCGAACAAACCCATGCAAGTTCTGGCATTTTCCAGACTTGAGACAAACAGTCCGTATAATTGGCCCTTTTAAAGTAGACCACAAAAAAAGACATAAAAGAGTCGGAACGGAAGAACAAGCATGTCAAATCATTTTAATAGAAGATTATTTTCCTCAAGCCCATTTGCAAATGGTCTAACTGTCGAGCGATAGCAAATTGCTCGTATTATTCTCCTGATTATCTCCAACAGGGTTTTCCTTTGTTCTAACTTCTTTTAATCTTGCCTGTTTCGGGTGGATAAAAGTCCGATCAGGTTGTGCAAGACGAGCATGGAGAGCGCCGACACGACACGGGTGACCGAGAGAAAACGCAAGCGTGGTTATGGATCATATTTCAGCATTAGTTTTCCAGAACGCCTGTTGTGGTTTTAAAAATATGATTTATTATAGACAGGCCGAGCGCAAGTGTAATTAATGATGAGGATGGAGGTGAGGAAGAGGGCAGGAAGTAGCCACTGCTTTGAAGTGCTACATTGCTTTTTCCTGGCAATGTGCTCTGTGGTTATTCTAGTTAACATTTTGCTGTTCAGACAAAATGCATGAGGGATGTGCAAAACTGCATAATTTTAAAAGTGACTTGGTTGCCTGAACAACTAGTCGAATTTTGTTGCTCGGATATTTCACTCAAAAATGAAAAATTGTAATTTACTCACCCTCATGTCAGTCCAAACCTTTATTTTAGGGCTAAACAATTTAGGGAGGAAAAAATAAATAAAATAAAATAAATAAATGTGATTGATATTTAAGCTCTATTTTGTTTTTGTTTTTGTTTTGTTTGAGTGCCAGGTTTGCGCTCTTGTTTTATTGGCCAAAATATCAATAAGCAAATCAAATTAAATTTAAACATTTTAATAATAATAATAATAATAATAATTATTATTATTATTATTATTATTATTATTATTTATTTGTTTATTTATTTATTATTAAATAAAAATTAAACAAAACAGTAAATGTATTACTATTGTAATAATGCTATTTCTTTGTAGAGTAAAAAAAAAATAAGTTATGTAATTTTAATGTAAACTATATGATTATAATGCTAATTATTATATCTTAATTTCTTCAAAAAACATTGTGACTAAATTTCATCTTTTGTGTTCCATGAAAGATCTTGAAAAGATAATGATTAAAATATCTGTTTTGGTGAACTGTCCCTTTAAAAAAGACCTTTATAATTAGTTTGATTAGACCCATTTCTTAGGGGGAGCCTTACATGTTATTTATGTTTTTATTTAATTATTTATGCTTTCAGAAAAAGTTCATGAACTGTGACAGAATGGAATACTTTTTAAAAGTGTTTTCTTTAGAAGTGGTGCTTCTTTTTGATTTGGCAAGCATACTAATTAAAACATGCTAATTGAAGTGCTGCATCTAGGAATATCACAACAAAAACAAACTTAGAACTAATTTAAAGTTTGGGTAACATCACTAATCAGCTAGTTGCTTGTTGAATCACTATTTGCGATCCCAAACATGTAGCAAACACTCCCACTGCCCAGAGTGCGGAAATTTGTCCTTGTAACAACCTGTTGGGCATTACCTATTAATATGCTGGTCGTGGTTCCACACTAGTTTTCATTCAGGTCCCAGTGACAGAGTGAAAACACCCTGCAGATGCCCTGTCCTCCAGTGTCCTTCCGTTCACTTCCCCTTTATACAACCTGGACATAAGAGCAGCATTCCTGACCTCGAGATATGATTGGAATGGTAATATGCTCGAGATCAAATTAAGGCAGAGCCTGTCTTAGAAGGCCACGATGAGCATCTGCGGCACACAAGATGATTTAAGCACTATTCAGACTGGATTAGTTGTCCAAATGGCATTTCAGTTGAAATTAAAAGGACGTCTGTGATCTCCTGTATTAATTCAGACAAAATTGAGTTATCTGTAGTGGATGGGAATCCAGCAGTATTAAAACTGCTAATTTTAAAACAAGTAAACATAAATTTACCTTTAGTGTGTACATCATGTGTACATGTCTTTAGTGTGTACATGTGTACATATATATATATATATATATATATATACACACACACACACACACACACACACACAGAGTGTATGTATATATACTGTCTGTGGGTGTATATATATATATATATATATATATATACACGTTTTTTTTGTTAAAGACTCTTATGCTCAGAAATAAGAAAAAATACAATATTTTTTACAATTTTAAAGTAGCTGATTTCTATTTGAATATATTTTAAAGTGTAATTTATTCCTGTGACACAAAGCTGAATTTTCAGCATCATTACTCCAGTCTTCAGTGTCTTCTTTGGGATGAGATTCCAGCAGTGCTTGCTTTTATTTTAAAACTGTTGTTTTACCCAAAAAGTTGTCTTTGAAACGCAGATTTACCACATACTTCAACGCATTCATAAACAAAAATATGGCTTTAGCCTGCTTGTGTGCACTTGTGCTTTGGGACACGTCTGAAATAGCATCATTTTTGTTTTTAATAAACGTCACCTCCTGCATGCAGAGCTAATAACAGAACAGCAACAGCTCATTAAAACCGCCTTGCCATTTACACTTCAGATTTTTTTTCCTCCCTCTACGTGCTGTACCATATGCTAATATTTTAGTCAATTCTCATTCTGGAAGCACTAAGCATAAACACACTATATCAGTGTGAGATGGAGTCGTAATAGCCAAACGCCGTCTTGCAGGTGCAGTGAGACAGCTGAATTTCTCCGGAGGACCTGAGGGAAACCACCCCTCTGACAGCTTGAGTGTGCTTTGCTTGTGTTTGGATGCTGGATGAAATAAGAGGAGGTCTGGGAGGTCATTCCTCAGCTCTCTTGTGTGTCTGCCTCAGCATCCAAACTGCAGGATGCAGGAGTTTCTCTCATCTCTTTGTTCCTCGTGTTTTGGTGCACTGCTGCATCTTGTTTCACTGAGCTCATGGACTGTTTACTGTAGTAAAATCAGTTCAGATGCACAGCTTGCGATGTATATTTGTTTGCCCTTCCAGTTTGCATGCTTCTTGTTCCCTTTCCTCTCACCTCTCCTTTTACATTTCCTTATTGATGTATCTCTTCTTCTTTTGCTTTGCGTTTCTTATTTCATTTCCTTACCATTTTCTTTTTTACTTTCATTTCCTTTTACCTTCCTTTTGCCTTTCATTTCATTATACCTTTACATTTCCTCTTTCATTTTCTTACCCTTTTTCTTTTTCCTTTTCTTTCCGTTTTCATTTCTTTAATTTTATCACCCTTTTTAATTTCCTCTTTCCCTTTCCTTTTACTTCCCCTTTCCTCTTCCATTTCCTTACCGTTTTCTTTCTTTTCTTTTCTTTTTCTGTTTGTATTTTCCGTATCTCTTTTCTTTTTATTTTTCTTCTCTTTTGTCATTAAGACCTTTTTCTTTTTAATTTTGTTCTCTTCTTTCTTTTTTATTTTTCTGTTCTCATTTACTTCTCGTTTAATTCTTTTTGATAACTTTTCCCTGGACCGATCCTTTTAAATTTCCTTTTGCTTTTTCCCTTTTTCCCCATTTCCCTTTATTTCCTCTGTAATTTTCGTCCTATCTTTAATTTCATCATTTCCTCCACAATTTCTTTTATTTCCTTGCCTGTTTACCTGTTTTTGTTTTCATGGAAATTTTTTCATTGTTTTTCTTTTTTTTCTTCTTTTCTTTGCTTTGCTTTTCTGCTTTTTTTTTCTTTCTATTTCTGTATCCTTTTTTATCTTTTTTTTCTTTGCTATTCGGTAATTACCTGCCACAATTTCTTTTTCCTTTTCATTTCTTCTTTAATATTCTGTTAATATTTTTCTTTCATTTTTTTTCTTTTTTCTGTTCTCTTTTTTTTCTGTATCTGTATTCCGCTTATTTCTTTCATTTCTTTGCATGTTTTACCTGTTTATTTTCTTATTGTTTTTCTTTTTTCTTTCTTTTCTGTTTTTTTTTTCCTTTTATCTTTCTTTTTCATTTCCATATCCCTTTTCTTTCCTCTTTTCTTTGCTATTCTGTAATTACCTTTCACCATTTCTTTTTCTTTTTCATTTCTTGTCATATTTTCCCTTTTTTATTTTCTATTCTGTTATTAACCAATTTTCTTTTCTTTCTTTTCCCTTTTCTTCTTTTAAATTCTTTAATTTCCTTACACTTTTTCCCATTTATTTTTTTTTCTCTTTTTCCGTTCTTCTTTTTATTGTCATTCATCTAAATTGTATACATTATTTTTTTCCCTTTTCCTTTTCCATACTCCTTTCCTTCTCCTCTCCTCTGGTTTTCTTCCTGTCCTGCAGACACGCTTGACAAACTGATGGCTCAGTGTTCTCCCGGGTGCTTGTGTATGCGTTTGGCTCCTGCTGGAGTAAATTGCGGTGCGGTTGTGGAGAGGCAGGTGAGCAGAGAGCAGTGCTGGAGGCTTTGGCCTCTGAGCTCCCTATTAAAAGGATCAGACAGTTCTGCACAACACCACACTTCTCAAACCACCGCGGCTCGTGCAGGCCAAAGGCACCGGTGACCAGTACACAAGAGGAACATGACCTCAGCGTCTATTCATGTCAAATAATGGCCTTAACAAGCTATTCTTATCTCTCTCTCTTCCGTTGTTTGTGTCCTCACCATTCTCTTTTGCTCCTAGCCATCCGCTATACCGTGATGAATGGAGAAGCGCCAGGAATATAATATTACGTTGATATCAGGGCTCCCTACCTGTGTTTTCGTGACTTCAGAGAGCTGTGTGATCCCTCAAACGCCTGTTTTTCCCTATAAGAGGGAATATTTCTAAAGTACACATCATCCAGCTCCTTTTAACAATTGATATGCTCATATTGATAACTCAGAAGTCTGGCTTTGCTGAAATGAACCCCTCAGAGGTTATATCTACAGCTTTCTGCTCGCTCTGTCTGGTTTCTCATACAGATCACATCATTTATCAGTCGGATTCAGATGTTTTTCACTTGTTTTCACTTGTTTACAGACCAAAATGTACAGGTAAGTTGTTATTCATTGAGATTCGAATCAGTCTGATTTATGAGAAATCTCTTAAAATCACCATTTCATAAAAAATATAGTAAATTTGTGAAATCAAAAATAGAAATACAAAAATACAAAGTAAAATATTGAATATATTTTAAATTGTAATTTTTAACTGTGATGTCAAAGCTGAATTTTCAGCACTCGTCACATGATCCTTCAGAAATTGTTCTAATATGCTGATTTGCTGCTCAAGAAACATTTCTTTTGTTATTGTTGTCAATATATGTATAAAAGGAATTAATATTTTTGTGGATTATTTGATTTATATTATGTCTTTACTGTCACTTTTGATCAATTTTAATTCATCAATGGTGAATAAATGTATTTATTTCTTTTTAAGTACTATTTATGTTAAGGTAGTGTAAATATATGTAATTCATATGTAAGCTTTCATGTGGCTTCAGAGGTCTGTTTTTTTTTAATAAACTTAAAATTTTGATAAACTTAATTTTAATACATTTAAATTAATAAACTTCATTTTGGAGCTTGATAGCACCAGTTTGACCTTCATTAAATGGAAAAAACTCTGTTTTCCACTTTGTTTAATGGAAAAAATGTCATACTGACAGCAAAATATGCTTTATAAAACAAATCGATTTGTGAAGTTCTACAATACATGTCCTATGTACTGCAAGCCCACGTGTTTAAGACATGTGCACTAAATACTAGGCCTCAGCTCTGACCCTTCATTTGCAGTGTCCTCCTTGTAAGATTTAGGAATGTTCCTCATGTTTGCCAGAGTTTAAACAATACAAAAAGCCATTTCCATGCCTTACATTTTTCCTCTCAAGCCTGTCGTTTTCAGTTCTCGAGTGACTTCCCGGTAGATCGCTCATTCATCCTGGCCTGCTCGGGGATGTGGGGGCTTTTTGCAAGTTCAGCGAAGAGGGAATTTCACAGCAGTGCTTGAGGGGAAAAAAAAAAAAAAAAAAAAAACTGTAGATGAATGATGCCCTGAGCTCCCTGAGGGAAAATATCCATATGTATTAATGAGTGTGAGTGTCTGTCTCTCAGGCAGGAGGTACTAATGACCTGTCTCAGCTGATCGTCAGGACTGAAGTCTCGTCTTCATCTTCATTGGAATTCAACACATAACAAAGATCTTTTCTTCGTAACCCATGGAAAAAATCCATTTCAACACAGTCTTTGTTTTATAATCAAGCTTGCTATGTCCTTTAGAGGGCAAATTGAATGTAATGAAATGTCAGGGTGGTCACAGACGAAATCCCCATGGCGCTGTAGTACGACCGAGACCTGGCATTTGGGTAAATACTACCTTCCTGTGTAGTAGGACCACAGACGTACATAGGCATTTTAGTATCTCATAATTCAGTTTATAAACAGGCTTGATTTGAAATGGATCCAAGGGAAGGAGGAGGCGTTTATGATACACAAAAGCAGAATGGCAGCTTTGTTCTCAAACTCCTCCTCCGAGGGACAACTGGTATTTCTGCGGTGAGGAATATGTCTGCGTGTGATTTATTGTGTGATATTTGAAATCATAGCCCACAAATCGGCCCTGTTGCACACCGTCTGGAAGATGGTTCAGCGCTATCTGATCAGAGTGGTAGTGTCAGATATTGTTGTGTTTTTGAGTTTTGTTTTTCCTCTGAGGAAAAGGCCTCAGTCGTTGGTTTGTTGCAAAGACAGAATCTATATGCTTTGATTAAGGGTCAGTGTGTCAGTTGATCAAATAATACTTGAGTAAAGGAATTTTGAAGACTGTGCTGATCTTTCTTTTCCAATAAATAGGTAATTGAAGCCTTCAGACGTCAATAAAGGATGCAAAAACACCATGGAAGTAGTCCACATGATTCATTAAGTCAAACTTTTGGTTGAGTAGCAACTATATTTTGATGAGTCACTGACCATTTTTATGATACTTTTATGGTTCTTAAGTGCTTAATCACTTCTGTACACTCTTTTTGTGATTGCATGGAAGCAGTCTTTAAAATGACCACATTTGTGTTCCACCGAAGTAAGTCTGTTTGGACATGAGGGTGAGTAAATCGTTTTTGGTTAAGCCTCATGTTGTGTTCCAGTCTTCTTGACCCAGAGAGGATTTTCTTTTTCTTAAAAAAAAAAAAAAAAGTTAATGTTATCGCGTTGGAATAAAACTTGCTGACTTTATTTTTGGAAATGATTGATCATAGATCAATGATTGGTCTCGGTTTTTGATTGAACATTGCCAAAAATAACCACAAATAATGCTATTTTTCACTCAAAACTGAGGTGCATAAGCTTACATCAGTGAGGTCTTCAATCAGTCAGTTCCAAAAAGAAATTCAAAACCCATGCTAATTGAAAAAAAAACAGGTTAATAAAAAGGCTGAATCCAAGGTTTGGAGATAATATAACAAGCAGTTTTTAAAAGGCCAGTCATTTTTAACCCAGGAACACCAAATTAGGTAAAAGCACAAGAGTTAAATCCGATATTATTTCCTCTGGAGTTAGGACCTGACTTTCCTCGTCAATTGTCATTTGAGCACATTACACTTAGCGTACCTTGTCTTTTAACTCAAGCAGAGTAACCTCTCGTAATAGTCTCTCATTATTTTTTCTTACTGAGGTGAAACCAGAGCGTGTTTCCATTTCACAGGAGCTCCGTTTGTCATTGAGGGCCATTGAGAATCTACCCACAATGCCTTGTGGCCCATCAGTGGGTGCCGCTGGGGCTCCAAATTACCTCGTCACAGCTGCTGCTGTTCTGCATGGTTGACCCCACGGAAAGGCTCTGACTGAATTGATTAGAGCCTCGAGCTGAAGTGATGATGTGTTTAAAGAGAGATGATAGAAAATGTCATCGTAATGGATTATGCTGCCAATCCATTGGTGATGCCTTGAATGTAAAATATGAACACTGAATATTGATTTTCAGGAGTAGCAAAGCATGTCGTTTGTTTCTGTGAATTTGGGTTACATGACTAGATCACTTTGTGAGGTTGGCTTAGATGGACTTATTCCATTTTCTCTGGATCTTTGGTTGCGGATTCCAAGAGAATGCATTTGTAATACTGCTAATATTCGGAGTTTGTTCTGATCTTCAGATGTTTGTGTGTACTTTGAAGATTCAGCTCTTGAATTTGAATTGAGTTTCAATTGAGGTAGCATGCAAGATGCAGAATTGCAATTTAAATATTAACTTAAGGAAGAATTAATTGACATTCAACTAGAAAAGCAAAGTTTGTAAATACGGATTTTGAATAGTGACTTGACAAAGACTTGTTTGAAAGTTTTGAAAAACTTAAGAGCCTTGCTGATGGACAGATATATTGATTTCAATTCCCAGAATGTATTACCCTTGATGAATTTATTTGCAGTTTAACTTGCTGTGGGTGTGGCCAATTCAATTACGCTCTAAATTCCAATGCAGCTTCCTGTGGGTCTGCTCAAAGTCCAAATGGTGAATTAAATTGTTCCAATTCTTAAATCCTGAATCCCTAACCTTGCTTCCTGACTGCTTCAAGCCCTGAATGTATCCTTGACAATATTAAAATGCCATGAATGAATCCTGGTACCCTGAGTTCTCTGGTTGTACAGTCATGTACTCTTATGCACAGTTTTGTTATGTAACTTCATGCCGTTGACTCACTGCAGCAGTTTTTTCAAAGCGTTTGTGAGTTGCTGCTAAAAACTAGAATTAAAAGAAAGTGCTCCTTGCCTTCTGACGTCTCAATGAGCTTGTAAATATTTCAGAGAGGCTCAGAGAGCAAGAGCGGCATGTAATGAAAGAGTTGTGTAAAACATGAATATGGGACTTTATATATTTAATGACAGCTCGAGGGTGCAGGAGAACAGCGACAAGCTGCAGTGCCGACGACGACGACGCCAAAACCCTCACTGCAACGCACACTCAAGAAAAATAAACAACCCTGTAGAAAATAAATGTTGGCACAGTGCAAACACAAACAGGCCTTCTCTTTTGTGCGCTTTTGTATGATCACCTGCTCCCTCAAAAGATCATCTGAAGGTTGCGTTTGATTGGGACGATGGTCGCTGTATGCTAATGATTGATCTGATTTAGATGGGTCCTATGAAGCAATTTACCACCTCCAGCTCTTTTTTTTAATTTTCCTTCCTCAGGGCTTTTTGTGTCACTGAATTGCAGGTGGGGTTAATGAGGTTTTCTCTGAACATAATTCCTGTGTAATGATATACAGCAGATTGGATGAACCCTTTGTGGTTATCAGTCTTTCTGTCAGGCGAACAGTTGCCTGGGTTTGGTTGGTGTGTGCCTGGCTTGCTGCGTCTGGGGGTGTCGTAGATGGCCAGATGTTGTATAGTGTTGGGTTAGAGACAGATAAGAGCGCAGCCTGATGTTGATGTTGGATGGAGGAAAGCTCGTCTTATCGCGCAGAGCTTAAGATTGAACCAGACGGGACGGAGAACACGATCACATACCATGGCCGCAGACTTGTCCCTTCCCCCATGATGTTATTCAGGAATTACGAGCAGCCTTTACTTCCATATTCAACGGAAATGGCTGTATTTGCTTTGGAGTACGCCCACTGATTGGAGAGATGGATGCTGGGTAGACCGGTGGCCAGCTTTAAACTCTACGCCCTCCTCTACAGACTGCAGGCATCACCATTCAAAGGTTTCCTTCCTGTTTCTCTTTACCTCATGCTGTAGCCTTGTATACGCAATATTGAGAGATCTTACTTTACTTTGATCCATAGATTTAACGTCAGGCTTTAGTAGTATTAAAACTAGTGGTGTCAAAATTAGCACGTTAACGCAGGTGATTCATTTTTCCAGTTTAACGGCGTTAAAAGTATTTAACTCAGTTAACGCGGGGCGGAGCTAGGATTGGCCACCCTACTCACAGCTGCTGCTTCTGTCTCTTTTTTCTTGACAATAATTGCATTTATTTAGAAACAGAGCTTCTTTACGACCACATAAAACAGGAGAGTTTCAGGTGCATCATTCAACTGCACCTCAGCGCCAGGCGCTAGTCAAACAAGTGCGGAAACAGTACAGGTGACGAGGAGCTTCAGTAGAACAACAGTGAACTGTGGACAGATGAGATTTTGTCAGGCAAAATGTCAGTATGCTATTCAGTTGCACGCACAAATACGGCAGTGCACGCTGTAGCCTGTATAATTTCATATTAAAACATGAATAAATATGAGCATGTCAGATGTCAGATCCACAACATGTTCAGCAATGGCAGCTCTTAAAGTAATAGCAGCCAAATAACCTAATAACCCAGCTGCAGTGATGTCTATCAAAGAACAAAAGAAAAAAAGAGGAAATCAATAACTTTTGTAGCTTTAAGGATTCATCTATATTTAATTTAGAATTTAGTGTTTGATAACATTCTGTATATTTCCTACTTGAAGGGCACAGGTGAATATGGCTCTCAATTATGCTGTAATGCTGAATGGATATAGCCAGTGGTTAAATATTGGGGGGGGGGCAATTTGCCTTCAGTCATAAAAAAGATGCCATTACACAAACATTAACAATATACTGTCTTTGTTGTTTCTACGTTAATTTGTGAATTCTACGTAAATTCAGTGAAATTATTGCAATATAAAAGTATATTTAAAAACTTTAATATTAGGTTGAATTAATCGCTATTAATTTCAGAAAAATGTGTGGTTTAATTATTTTTTTTTAATCGATTGACAGCAATAATTAAAAACTTTTGATCAGTCAGTCTTAGCCGGTTAGAGACTGATTGGAAGAAATGTTGATCCTGGAGTACCATCAACACTGCACACTTTGTCTCCATAATTAAACACGCACTGTAAAAAATAAAAAGTTGAGAAAACTTAGAAGTTTAAAGCAACCAGCTTCAGCAGATTTTTGAGTTTTCTCAACTTGTTTTCAGTTTATACAACAAAAAGTTGAGAACTCAAAAATCTCCTATAAAAACAAGTTGAGAAAATGCAAAAATCTGCTGAAGCTGGTTGCTTTAAATTTTAAGGTTTCTCAGCTTTTTTTTTTTTTTTTTTACAGTGCACCTGATGTAACTGATAGTAGAGACTCCAAGACCTGAAATGGGTCTGTCGGTAAAGAGAGACATCCATAATGCATATTCTTGGCTGTACTCCAAGACCTCTGCTTTGGGAAAACTGATCTAGATTTCCGATCAGGGCTGAAGAAAATTAAGTGCAATGTAATGTCTGTATTTTCAGATCATTTTGTATAAAGTTTTACTTTAAAGTCAGCTACTAGAGTTGCTGATAATTTTGGGCAGATTTATATTCTACAAAAAGTTCTCTCCTCATTTACTTACCCTGATATTATTCCAAACCTGTATGACTTCTTTTCTTCTGCAGAACACAAAAGATGACATTTGTTTGTCCATATTATAAAAGTCATCAGAGTGTGAAATGAATAGTACTGTTAAGTGAATTCAATCAACTCAACTTGTGTGTGTTGAACAGATTTATGAAATCTGAAATTTATACCTTTATTCACTCAAATCAAACCAGAACATTTATTAAACACAAACTAAATTAAAGATGGTGACTTAAACCCCCAACATCAACTAGTATTAAACTTCACATCACATGAAGTTTTGTGACACATATGTGTGCATTGACTTTATAGTTTGATTTGAGAGTGACTATAGACCTTAATTTCGATCTTTTCATAAATACAAGTATCATCTTGCTTCAGACGACTTTCATGTCATTTTTGGAACTTAAAAGTTTTGAACTCTGTCGACTCTCATAATACGGACTTAATCTGCTGGAACTTTATTCAGCATGCCTTCTTTTATGTTCAGCAGAAGAAAGAGATTCATACAGGTTAGCAATGACAATAAGGTGAGTAAATGATGACAGTTTTCATTTTTGGCTGATTCAACCCTCCTCAGATCCCCCTCGAGCGCAGTGTGAGATCCCTCTACTCTTTCAATCTCTCTTTTAGACACTCCTGGCCTACTTAAACACAACTGCTGTAACACAAGCTGGAGTACCTCAGGAGATCCTGCGTGGGAAAAAACTCAGGGGCATTGTTCCGCTGCTCCGACAAGAGCGGTCAAGAGTGTTGTGAAAGATCTTATCCTCAGAGGTGTAACTGGTCTGGATTGTCACAGGTTGGTGCTGGACCTCGGTAATCGCTGGGTTTCGGTTTCTGCCAAAGAGCAAAACTCCTAGCTCAATAGAAACAGGTTTAGTCTTATTGATGAACTTACAGAGCAGGCTTTGTTGGAGCTGAGTGTTTGTGTGTGTGTGTGGGGGGGGGGTGGTTTATGGTACTTCCCTCGTTTGTCCTGGCCTGGGAGACTTTTTTGTTGGGTACAAGCTGCACTGTGTCACCGTTGTTTTTCACAGTACAAGGCCAACCTCTGAGGCTTAGGAAAAGTCTACACCACAGCAGCATATTTGACAGATCGCCCTCTTGGTTTTAAGGGTCTTCTCCTGAGTTTGTGCACTCCCTGAAGGCCTAATCAGTGCCCAGGTGGCAAAGTTGGGTACCCGCCCTTGGCCTCAGAACTGCAGATGTCGCCCGGTAGGTTCCATGAGCTCCAGCTGTGCCGGCCAGCTGGTTTCTGCACACTATCCTTGCTTCTCCCTGGAGAGTTGACCCAAATAGTAAGCCCCAGGGAATTCTAAAACGCACCGCAAACAAACAACCCCAATCTGTCAAGTGCAAGTAAAGAGTGGAGGCACAAGAATGGATCTGGATTTTTAGGTCTCGGGAAAGAGATTAAACACGGCCTTGCGCGTCATTCCACACCGAGACCTATTCCTCAGCTTCGCTCTGGTCGTCGCGACCTTTATTCTGCAGGTCCTGTGGGTGTTGACACTGTTGATTCAAGCCATGTGGTCAGCGTTTGAGATCGCCTCCACGTCTTAGTAGAAACCAGGCAATGTTGTTTTTCCAAAGGAGAAACAGTGGGGCATTATTCCCGTGCCCAGTGTACAGTCGGACGTGGACTATTGCTACAGCTTGCCAAGAACTTACACAGTGACCAGCAATGGTACTCAAGCCAAAAAAGGTCTGTCTTTTTTTCTTTTCTTTCCCTGTCTTGTTTTAACAGGACTAGAACATCTTATCCTACTCTGGAGCCAGTGAGTCTGCAGCAGAGCTGCTGTTGTGTTAGACCACTTGCACTTAGACTTGTGTTAATGACTTTTGCTAATGGGCCGAAGCTTCCGATCCCTTGTGGTGTAACTGGAGAATAAGAGAAGGTCATACATCTGTAAATGGTATTGGTTTTCTCTTCCACGTATTAGCACACACCGAGCAATATCCTACAAGTTTACTACGTCCCTCGATACCTGCACTTTCACCACGGGAGCCAATGTTGTTATTACAGAGGAGCTAGTTTACAAGGTAGACTTTGACTGAATCGCAGATGCACGTTTGCAGTGTTTGTCCCTTGCTTGTATATGCTGCATTGACTGAAGGTAACTATACCAACCAGGATATTAGCCAGGCATCTTTAAATAAATGTAATATCCCACTGACTCTGCTGTCGGAAGTTCACACTTGGGGCAGCAGCAGTAATTTTCCCCTCATGTCTTTTTCACCGTCTAATGGCTCTATATTTCCTGCCCCGCTTTGCCAGCGGAGCTGCTGCAAGGAGGGGTGGGGGGGGTGAAACAGCCTGGCGGTACGCTGCAGCAGAGATGGGCACACTAGCTTCTGCTCTCTCTACGTCATCTTCATGAGGATATACAGACTTGATTCCCAGTGGGAAAATAGCCTGTCTGCATCTCCCACTC
This sequence comes from Tor tambroides, assembly GCA_021397915.2. Classification (NCBI taxonomy): domain Eukaryota; kingdom Metazoa; phylum Chordata; class Actinopteri; order Cypriniformes; family Cyprinidae; genus Tor; species Tor tambroides. The sequence goes on along the minus strand of JAFVLL020044555.1, from coordinate 5,952 downwards.
TCTCATTCTCTATCACTCTCTCTGGCCATGCTTCATCCTAGCAGGTTCTGTCGCCCTGAGGAAGGCCTCCGAGTCTGGTGATGACTGACAGCGAGAATGCCACTGTTCTTCTCTGCATTCCATGTGCACTCTACTGTAGCATCTTCTTGGCAGCCTTCACCACCATCTAATCTCTGGTACATACAGTGGAAGTTCCCTTCTGTATGTTTCAGTGAGTCTGAGTGCTTGCGCCCCCTTTAGGAAGAAGGTGGTAGTGCTTCTGAGGTCACCTTAAGATGCAGCAAAATAATAATAATAATCATTAGTATTATTATTACTATTATTATTATGGTATATTGGTAAATTATATTATTTCTTTATACTAAGTCTGTTTTTATTTTATTTTACATTTTGAAATTACTAAAACTTGTGATTTTAGTTGTTCACTATTATTTGCATAGTACAGTATACTTGGGCCCTTTGATTTCTGTGATGCAGAAAATGCAGACAGAATCACAGAATCGCAGAATCCAGTCATAAAAATTTTACCGTATAATGCAGAATGTCATGGAATTTGCCAAATTTTGGATGAATAAATCAAAAGTAGGTCAGTACACTTAAATCAAAACACAGTATGGACTTGTGTCTGTGAATATTAAGCTGCAAAAATACAATTTAAATATGAATCCTGCATGCTCTGTGTGTGAATGAATGGCGCAGACGCGCGGTTTCGTTTACTACGCGCATCAATATAGGAGTACATGAACACATAAACATAATCTCTAGAACTGCTCTGAGAGTTGCATTTTACCATTTCTTTTGAGAAAAAGCTATCGTCATATAATATACAAACAGCAACTTAAAGGTCTTCATATCAACCCATCAAAATAAAAGTTTGGTTTAACTTGAAGAAACTGTGACAGAAATATATTACTTAATGTAATGATAGTAGTACTACTAATAATAAAATTATCAACACATTATTTTTAAGAAATATTTAATATATACACCAGAAAAATGTAAATACACAACAGTGTTTCTGAAAAAATAAAATTAAAATAAATATATAAAATAATAATAAATTCATTATTCCTTGTGCTTTTTCATTGTTACAGCTAGTTTTCTCTCTGTACTGTACAGAACCTCAGCACTGTAATTAGTTTTAAAAATAGACACCTTTTATTACTTGAGGCATTGTTAAACATTAGATGAACTCAGGTACTAACATGTATCAAACTGTGGGTTGTAAACCGTACGGTTCTTGTTTTATGGGAACTGTTTCAACCCCGACTGATTTCTCACCTAAGCTGTCTGTTGTTGGCAGGGACTCCTCATTCCTTTATCTGTATTTTTTACTCCTCTCTTAGAGAACTCTGTTCTGTCTGGAGGTGTGATTTATGTATTCTTTTATTGAATTCCTCCGCTTTGTTTGAACTGAATATGGCAGTGGTGTTTAGCGTTTCTCTCTGTTTCATTGGCAGCATTAAAACCGGTCTCATCTGGTCTGCTTTGATCTTGAGACAGTCAAACACTGTAGAAGACATGGCAAAGGAATGCGATTTATGAAACCACTTAGCATGTGCGAGACTCGAAAATGAGAAGGCCCGTGATTGGCTGGGTTTTTTTTACCTGCCAAAAGTGCATGTGCCAGAAATGTAACAGAGCTTTTTTAAGCGGGAAGTTTCTTCTTCGTGTGAGCTATTCCCGCAAACCTTCACAAGAAGTATAGCGAGCACACAGGACAGTTAGAGCTCGTTATCGCCTCTTTTCTTAGACCACTGTTAAATGCGGAGGAGGCGAGGGTTGACGGGGGAGTAATTTTATCGTTGTAATGAAGAGTGTATCTGCAATTAGCCTTTTGTCCTCTGCAGCTGAAGTTCAGGCCCTTGGATCCAAACATGCGTGACTCCCGCATCCCATTTAGTCTGACTGAGGAGCCTGTCGCCTGACTGTCTGTGCTGGTTAAAGATCCCCCGCTCTACATTTTAGCTGTGGTCACACAATGCTCTTAAATGCAGATTGCAGTGCATTGCATGGCTGCTCTCTGGCTTATTTGCTCTGCTCTTGAAACTTCTCATCTGAGTTGATTCCGTGGCCCCCTAATTGTGCGGGACCCTCCGGCATCTCCAGCCTAAAGTTGTTGTTCAACCATCAAATTGTATTTACTATAATGGAAATAAATCCACCCCTGAGGAAACTGAGTGAGGACACGCTTAGAAATTTGAGCACTTTACGCCGTTGTTTTAGGCGTTGTTGCCATGGTCCTATTAGTCTTTCACTAGTCACATTTGCTTCAGTTTCAGGGTTTATTTTAACAGCATGATGAGTTTGATTTTGAAATTTTCTGTAATATGTAGTAGAAGCTTGTTGACATTTTTATGTGCAGGAACAGGTTGAGAAATACCAGAAAGAAAAGGGCAACAGCGCCCCCCTGTGACCTAAACAGTGTGATGTTCTCACTGCTTGGTCTGTCATTTTTGTGGTTATAAATGTATTAATTTAGCACACTTTATTTTAAGGTCCAATTCTCACCATTAACTATAACCTTTGCCACAATAAACTCCAAATGTGCTGCTTATTAATAGTTAGTAAGGTAGTTGTTAAGTTTTGGGTAGGATTAGGGATTTAGGCTATAGTCATGCAGAATATGTGCTTTATAAGTTCTAATAAACAGCCAATATGTTAATAATAGGCATGCTAATAAGCAACTAGTTAATAGTGAGAATTGGTCCCTATACTAAAGTGTTACTGCCAATTGAGCCATAGGAATTATAATTGATCTAACAACTTTCTTTTAGATTATTTTGAGTGTTTTTGTTTTTTAAGATGTACAATTAATAGAAAAGACACTAGAACAATCTAATGGGATGCAGTAGTTGTTTCCTACTTATTGCTTGTTAACTAATAATTTTTTTAACTTGCATACTGCTTAAAGAAGACCTAAAATGGCAGTACTTTTAAGACATCTCAGACATGTTTCTTGGAATGAAAGAGCTGACTGCAGCTGACCTTAAAAAGTTCAAGGCTCACTTTTCGTCTGTACTTTCTCTCTCGTTTCCCAGTGGGCTGACCTGCTCTCTTTAGTCTTTGACGATAGCTTCAGAAAGATGCTGAGCGCGTCTCTGCTTCTCTTCAGTCTGTGCTGAACTCGCTGGCTATAAGTGAAAGATGTGATTTATATGCCTCACAGCTCGCTTTCTGAATGTGAGGTCTCCAAAAAAAAAAAAAAAAAGTGTATGAACTGACTCAGGACAGCTGTGTATATCAGTGTTGTTTACTGTAGAAAATAACCCCCATGTCATTCCAAATCCATATCTGTGGAATGCAAATGGAAATATTTTGGAAGTAAATGGTGACTAGGGATTATAAAGATTTAAATATGACAAACTTACTGTATATTTCTAGTCTTATGAAGCCACGTGAAAGCTTTCTGTGGTGAATAGACTGATTTACTGATCATTTTTGGTAATGCTGCAAAGTGTGTGTAATGTACATAAGTATGTTCCTTTTATGCTGCTTTTGTGGTTTTTGTGTAATTTTTAAACTTTTTCTGTCCTTTTTGAAGATTTCAGTTCTCGTTCACTTTCATTGAATACTCATGTCACTGATATCGGTCAGACCATAAGGACATTTTATGTCTTGTATTCATTTTTACTATGACAAATTCATTGAGTAATTTGTTAGACTGATTCAGTCTGTTAACCAGGGGAGTTAACTAATTTTTTGATGAAAGTGATAGTTCATCAGCCTGAAAGTTTATGCATTTTTGACTGATTCTTTACAAGAGTTATTTTCTTGTGAATACAGCATTTCCACAGTTTAAAGAGATAATTCACCCAAAAATGAACATTCTGGCATCAAAACAACATCGGACCCCATTAACTTACATTGTTTTTGGCAAAAACAGAGACATTTTTAGAATATCTTCTCTTGTTTTCCACAGCCAAAAGAAAACATACAGATTTGGAATGACATTGGGGTGATTAAATGATGACAGAATTTTCATTTTTGGGTGAATTATCTCTTTAAACTGTGGGGACAGTTACTCTAGCTGGTTCTTGTGAAGAATCTGTGAAAAAATGCATAAACTTTCAAGTAGATGAGCTATTACTTTCATTTGCATGCAGTCATGAAGAAAGGTGAAATTGAAAGTCAGACTATTTGTGTGTTGTATTATTTTTTTTCCCTCATTGCATTCAATTCACACTGCACACGCACAATGGTGTGCTACTGAAGAATCAGCACTGATGCAGCACAGATGTTAAACAGTGGTTTTAGAAAACAATATCCTCAGTGAACACAAGGAGGCTGTCAGGGTTAAAGAAATGTGCTGCATGGAGATGTACGGTTTGGCTGGCCACTGTTTTTATTGGGCTGCTTTTTCATTTTTCCTTCATAAAGCGTCTTTCTTCTGCTCTTGCTCTGCAAATCTTCCTATTGATGCAAAGTGTGATTTAAGGAGCTCAAAGGAGGGAATCTCTGCTTTTCGCTTCTCTGGTTGTAAACACGATTGGCTATTATTACTGTGAAATTACCACCCATCTTTCTTTCCTCAGTTTGCATCTCCTTCACTCCCATCTGGGTTCAGGTCATTCCTGTCTGTGTTCGGCCGGGCCTTTGGACCGAGAGACTCGTTATTTTTCCTCTTCCACTTTTACGAGGGACATTTATAGCTGAGGTCATATTGTTCTCATGCTGGCGACACGTCACCTGATGCGTTTAGCACAGCCGTTAGGTCATGTTTTTGTGGCGTTCACCGGCAGGTGAAAGTTTGGAGACTCTTGGTAGCTTGGAAAGTTGGTGACGTGACGGGGGATTGAAACTAAATCTGCAGTAGCTGGAGATCACATCTAAACGCTACTGGCAGTATGCGAGTGGATAATGTGTTTGTGAAGTGATGTTGTGGAATATCGCTTTACACAAAGGTAGAAACGTACCATTGTGGTTGATCTGAAGATGCGTCATGTTATACTGATATTTGGTGTTAAATTCTTTGTTTCTGTTTTCTTTCTTGTGTCTACGCAGGCTTGGTGATCAAGCGTTAGAGCTGCTCTGAGGGCCAGTTGAAACCCAGGTGTGTATCTTCTGATTTCCTCTCGTCTCGTGTGGGGTTTTGCGATATTTACATCGATGCATTTGGCAGACACTTAAATTGCATTCAAAGTACATATTTGATCAGTTCTCGCTTTCCCTGGGAATCAAACCCGTGGTACTGTGAAATACTATTTTAGTACAATTTAAAATAACTGTTTTCTATTTGAATATTTTTTCAAATGTAATTTATTCCTGTGATCAAAACTGAATTTTCAGCATGATCACTCCAGTCTTCAGTGTCGCATGATCCTGCAGAAAGCATTCTAATATGCTGATTTGGTGCTCAAGAATCAGTATGTTGTATGTAGTATATAATGCTGTAGTTCCACTGTATTCCATTAGAGGGTGCTGGAGAGCTAAACTTATACATATCCTGCTCTGACCCCAGTGATATCTTTGATGAATTTACTGGACAAATTGTACAGTCCATAGAGCAGCTACCATGCTGCTTTTAATGCATAGAATTGTTTTGCTTCACACTGAATGAACCATTATTTTACTGCACCTATAAGGTTTGCAAACTTTGCAATTGGTACCAAAATTGTGCACCAACATGTCTGAAAAACACATTTGTGTGCTTTCTTTCTTTCTTTCTTTCTTTCTTTCTTTCTTTCTTTCTTTCCTTTTCTTTTCCAAGCAACAATTATTGAACGTTCCAAAACTAGCTACTGTTTCATGATGTTAATTGTGCAATTGTATTTTTGTCCAAAACACCATTTTTTGGGGAAGTTTATTATTGATTGTTTATTATTACTTTTAGAGGATTGTTTATTATAGGACTTTTAATATTATACTGATTGGAAATTATAGTGTATTATGGCATTGTTTTATGTTTTTTTTTTTTTTTTTTTTTTTTTTTTTTTTTTTTTTTTTTTTATT
>JAFVLL020044551.1:0-12950 GCA_021397915.2 Tor tambroides | reverse complement strand
ATGTTCGTGTCCAGTGTTTGGTTGAACGTGTTCTTCATGTGTGTGTGTGTGTGTGTGTGTGTATGTTCGTGTCCAGTGTTTGGTTGAACGTGTTCTTCATGTGTGTGTATGATCAGGGCTGGAGAACATATACAAGCTGACAAATAAAAGGAAGTACATGCTGAGAGTAGATCTGGAGGACTTTGATGGAAATAAAGCTTTTGCTATTTACTCATCTTTCTCTGTGGGTCCTGAAGGTGATGGTTATAAACTACATGTTTCAGGGTTCAAGAATGGAAACGCAGGTAGGACACTTTCATTTATACTCATGAAAACACATTTCCTTTGGATTATTGTCTTTAGTGATGCTCTTCCTCTCTGCAGGCGACTCTTTAGCCCGCCATAATGGATACAAGTTCTCCACCTTTGACAAGGACCAAGATGTCTATGACAATAACTGTGCCAAAATTTATCTTGGGGGATTTTGGTACACAGACTGTCACAATGCAAACCCCAATGGTGTGTATTTATGGGGTGAAGATCCCACTCATTACGCTATTGGAAATGTTTGGTCAAAATGGAAGGGTTATGATGTCGGTCTGAAATCCATCAGCATGAAGATCAAATGTGTGTCTTAGAAACATTACAGTGTTTCTTAGAAATAAATAACAAAACAATAAATTTAATGTTTAAAGGTTTCTTTTTTCTATTAAACTGTGTAACTAATACTGGATTCACACTGCATGAATTTTGCTGATTTTCACTCGCTGACAATTTTGTGGAAATCCTCAACAAATGCCTGACCTCAAAGGCAAATCTGCGCTTGTTCATGTGAGTGACGATCACTGAATGTTATCTGTTGTATCAAATCCTGTTGTATCAAATGTAATTACAGAAATTAATTAAAGATGTAATTACATCCAGGCATTTTTAAAATATAAGTACAATGTAAAAACATTTATGTACACAATAAGTGCATTGTATCAAATTATTATTTTAAATGTAAGTGCATAGTACTTTAGGCCACTTAATATCAAGTGGGACCGGAATATTACTCTCAAACACATACGACTGTTTATAATTTTTTCTTCTTTGTTTTGGGTCACTTTTTTTTTTTTTTTGTAAGTGAAATTAATCAACAATTTATACATTTTCAATAAACTTCTGCACTGAAATTGTGTCAGATGTGTTTATCTCCACAGCAGATGTTATCCACTCCACAGCAGAAACACTAAATGAGAAAATCAATGAGGAATCAATAATAAAAGAAGCATTAAAAACTCAATTCAGAAAGTGTTCTTATTACCCTTATAGACATTACACAGACTCTCCTAAAATGTATGCCATTCTGATGATACTCCAGTTGTGTTCCATGGAATACAGTAGTGTGAAAAGTTTTTGAGTAAATATAATTAATTACTGTAGCATCTTTTTCACTACTTCGTATTTTTTAGCAACTTATCAACTTTTACTCGCTACTTGACTCTATTTTTAAATAAGAATGTGTACTCTTTACTCCACTAGATTTGATGAGTCATGCAATTACTCGTTACATTTTGCATGGAACTGAACTTTTTGCTGCAGTTTATTTCTGCTACAAAAGAAGTGATATCACCATTTACAGGGCCTTGAAGGTACTAGATCAGGGGTGTCAAACTCAGTTCCTGGAGGGCCACAGCCCTGCACAGTTTAGATGCAACTCTAATTAAACACACCTGATCCAGCTAATGAAGTCATTAAGGCTTATTTGAAAACTATATGGTATGCATGTTGGAGCAGGATTGGAACTAAACTATGCAGGGCTGCGGCCCTCCAAGAACTGAGTTTGACACCCCTGTACTAGATATTGTGTTTTTTGCCCTTACTTACTTAAACTTGTCAACATGGCTACTTTACACAATGAGTGCATTAGCAGGTAGTTGTGAATCACAGGTGTTTCGAATATCAGATGTGTGTTGCAGACAGGTACCATGGGCCGCTCTGTGCTAGAAAGTCCAGGGCTGCTTTTTAGTCCCAGTTCATCCCTGTTAAAGACCGATAAAGGAATTGACCACCAGAAAGATTTTAATGTGCTGCTATACTAACAGCCATACATTTGAAGGAGATATTCACATGATCACTGCTACACAGCAAAGAAAGAAAATAAATACTTTAAACTGTCATAAAAATGAAATGCAATAGAAAGAAAGAAAGAAAGAACGAAAGATGAAATTTCAAAATGTGAAAGATCAGCAATTCCCTGTTCCTTTTTTATAAAACATCCATACACGTAGACAAATGTTGCCATAAAAACATGAAATAATCCTAAAATCATGCTCCTTTATGAACACATGGATTCCAACTGCAGAATACTAATCTCGTCTCAATAACCAGCTTACCACAAACACCCATTATACAGAATGAGTTTTCACAAGCATTATTTACTCTACTCCTGTAGGAATAAGAGAGCTGAAGTACTCCAGTCACAACAAACATTGATTGCTGTGTTACAGAAAAACAGTTTGGAAAATGTGATTGGGATTTGAGTGGAGCTGTGCCAATTGTTTCAACATAATTTTCAACAGGCCATTTTACACTCTAAGCCATAAGACAATTTTGTTCAAAATCATCTACACTTTCTATTCTAATTGTTTTCTTTTTAATTAACATAAAAAAAATAATAATAACTTGACCCTCTAAGACTTACGGAAGTTCTAAGTGGTCATGCATTCTTTTATTTTTTTCCTTCTTGTTTTCTAGTGATCACGACTTAATTTTCTTGTGATCTCAACATAACAAAGGTTCTCTAAGTTACAAAACTGCGCCAACAGGTGGTAGTACAGAACTGCTGATGGGGAGTTGTATTCTGTATATCCACTACTGAGGACCTTCTTTGTGATCGCTATAATTTGTGCAGTTCATTACTAACATTTAATTAACTTATAAATGTTAAATGCTTGAATAAATATGATCATTTTGCTTGAAATTGTATCTATTATCTTATGTTATTACTGCTGCACGACTCATCTCAGATTCTTATTTACAACAACATAGGCTTGTAATGTGCATCTTTCTTATTTGTAATCTTCATCGTTGGTAAATGTAGGGTGAATTCGGCTAATCTGGGACATTGGGTAACCTGGGACACCTAAATTCCAGTGTGTTTATTTCCTGTTCTAACACAATTTAGTCAACAGGACTTTTACTGTAATTTTAGCATGGATGCCATGTGACTGAAATCACATGACTTCATGGGGGTGATTCCACAGAAAGGGGCAGGGCACTCAAGAAGCTCCCCTGGGAATTGCATGACAAGGTCAGTGACATAAGATTCTGACTAGATTAATGTTAAGGACGTAAATCTGTCACAAATAAGACAATGTTCCTAATTGTTGTCAAATTATGTTTGTGATCTATTCAACAGTGTTCCCCAAGTAGCCCCGATTTTATAGAATGGAGAACTTGAATAACCGAATGAATAATCCGTTAATCAAATTGTTGCTTGCTGTTGCTTAAATTTTAGTTGATATTTTAAAATGTTAATACAATGTTAAACAAATGTTAAGCAATTGTAATAGAGTTTTAAATTAATTTAAATGAATTAACACAGTAGATCGTTAATCCTGTGTAGAGATAGAAATTATTTTCCTGATATTGGAATATACATTTTCTTATTGAGATTTCTGTACTTGTCATTTTTTTCATAATGCTTTTTTAAAATGAGTGATATTGTGTTTGGCATGCATAAAGTATGGTGAAAATAGGCTTTTTTTTAGGCCTAATACATATGTCCCAGATTATCAAATTCAAGTAGATTTTTATTTTTTTATTTTTTTTTGGCACAAAAACACTAATAGGTGTGGCACATCTCCTCTGGGTATAACACCTACATTCTTTCTTCTGGTGTGGTTAGAAAACATCTTAGGGATTTTCGCAAAGTCAAAATTGCAAAAAATGTCCCAGATTACCCGAATTCACCCTATATTAATAAGAAATGTGATTTGCCTAATGCGTATAATTTAGTTCAATGATGTCATACAGTGTTGTAGACTAATCTGAGGACAACAGAAGCAATCAATTGTAGTATTAAAACAACTAAAAACAGATCCAAAACTAAAAGCTAAAACTTTATAAATACATATACACATTTTAAAAATAAAGAAATTAAAAATGACAAATGCATACAACAAAATTCGAAACTTAACATTTAAATGAAAAACAACAAAAAAATCAAGCTAAAAAAAATTCAAAATATTAAAGAACAAAAGGTATGAGTATAATAATGATTTTAACATAACACTAAGCCAAACACCAAAAAACAACTGTGTGTATGTACAACCACACACACATACATACATACATACATACATATATATATATATATATATATACACACACACACATTTCTAAATTCAATATATATATATATTATTTCATTTCCATTTAGTTTGTTGAAGTATTAAAATAACTCAAATTAAATAAAACTAAAACTTAATAAAAGACCTATACAGATAATAAATTCTGACATAATTTAACTAAAATTAAAATAGATTACAAATACAAACAAATACAAATTAAACGACAGTAGTTTATCAGTAATCCTAAAAAATAACACTGCCAAATACACAGGCTGAAAAACCACAGCTTACTTACACATAGTAAGAAATGGTTATAAAAACTGAAACAGAAGTGAAACAAGTAGAAAGAGGAGAAATAAAAAGCGATACTTATCCTTTGCCGGTGTCCCTGCCCGGTGGAGTCGATGGACTTCACACGAGGAGGCCTTCACGCAACGGCTGCCGCGGTAAACTTTTTTATACCCGTCTAAGAAAATACTAATTGAATTCAGCTGGACACACTTTCCTTATTTTTTCCACAACAAATGGCCAAGCAAGCGCAGACACTGAAAAGATACACGATACAGAACAAGACCAAACGCGATATTCTATGGGAGGAAAATGATTAACGCGGAATTAAACGCATTGCGTTCTTATTATGGGCTCATCTTTTTGTCTGTACATAGAATTAATTACTAATAATGTGTATACTGAATTTGGTTTTTCAAAAACACTCTCAATTAACGCATTAAGCAGGTTAAGCAAGAATGTCCCTGTCAAGGTTGCGTTTGTTACTATAGCAACAGTAGACTCACGATGCATTGTTTTAAAAAATCAAACAATCATAAAAGAACCACTTTTGTTATGTCGAAATCATGAGAAAATTAAGTCGTGATCATGAGAAAACAACTTTCGTTATGTTGAGATCACGAGTAAACAATTTGTTTTGTCGAGATCACGAGAGAAATTAAGTTGTGATCACAAGAAACAAGAAAGAAAAAATTATAATAATGCATGACCGCTTAGAACTTCCATACAAAAGTGGTTCTGTTAACAATGATTGTTTGATTTTTAAAATGATGCATCATGAGTCTACTGTTGCTATAGTAACAAACGCAACCTTGACAGGAACATTCTAAAATGCTTAACCTGGCTGAATGTGTTAATTGAGAGTGTTTTTGAAAAACCAAACTCAGTATACATATTATTAGTAATTAATTATATGTACACACAAGCAATTACATACATGCACGGTTACTTCCTGGTTGTAGATAAGCCAGCTCAGTCATTTCCGGTCAAGTGTACTGTGCCGTAAGAGGAGCGCCCTTTGCTCGGTTTCTCTACATAATCCATTCACAATTAGGAGAAAAGTTTTGCTTGTCTAAGATGACCAAATGTCCACGTGTACCGCTTCAGGAATGACAAAATGCAAATGCTAAATTTACGCGAGGGAATCCATTAAATCATGCCGCGAGTCATTGCTGTGATTGACAGTGATAACAAAATGAATCATCTGACGAGCCGATGTCGAAATAAAGCTATGCATTAAGTGATTCAGACTAAATGCAGACTAACAAAACTACAGGTCTGTGTTGGATAAAACTTAAACGATATAGCCTAGTAATTAAATTAAATCTAAACATTTCAAAATATTGAATGTGATATTTATTTGTTAAACCAATTTATTTATTTTGTATTTGACTATAGAGGTATTTAAATAATTCACCATTATAGGCTGTGACTTTGTGACTTCCTGCCTTCCTGCACTTGCTGTACTTTATACTTCAGTGCAACAAAGTACTAAATTTGTTATAATATTTATTTTATAATAAATCAAAAGACGTGAAAAACTAAGTTGAAATGGCAGCTGCAGCCAATGAGTGATCATCTACTGCCATCTCTTGGTTATAACGGTAATTTCATTTTCATCTTAAAAAGTCTGTTTTTCGCCGAGACACGTTTTTAGCATATTTCTTCATGTCGTCTTCATGAATGAAAAGTGAACCTTTAATAATGGGAATTTTACCGTACAGAGTTGAGAAATAATAAATGCTTTAAAATTTTATAAGATTTTAAAAATGTGTTCATGAAGGTAAGATATTGATTATCGAGAACACCATTACAATGTCCTTTAAGAGATTAGCCTAACTGCCTAAACAGTTACGATAGTGTTTATTTGTCAGCATTTAAATTTACAGTTATACTTATGTGGGTACTTCCCTGGGATTACCAGACTCTGCATATAAAATTATATGTTCTTTAATAACATGAAACTGTATGTTAATTCCGCTATCATTATTTACGGTGTTGCAATTATTTTGTTTCTCAGTTTCTGATAAGAATGAGGCAGGAGATGTTTCTGTGAGAGTCTCCACCTATATATAGCACATATAAAATGAGCTTCACCGGAAGATTACGAGCTGGCTTATCTTTATCCGGAAGTTCTAAATAGCGCTCCGTGCATATGGTCAATTGAGCCCATAATAAGAACGCAATGCATTTAACACGTTAAGCGTTTTACCCATAGAAAACTGTTGTAAGAAAAACGCATTGTGTTCGCATCCTGGACTCATCTGCTTGTCTGTACATTATTATAATTTACTAACAATGTGTTTAATGAGTTTGGTCTTTTGAAAACACTCTCTTAACGCATTAAGCAACGTTAAGGCTTTTACAATGCCCCCTTTGAGGCGCAAATGATCGACAGATAATAGGCCTATACTGTATCTTGTATTTGCTTCACTTAGAAATAACATCTACAATAAATAAAATATTGGCACACTTTGTAGACAAAACAACAACAACAACAACAAAAACAATGCCTTCACAAAAAATAAGACAGAGATAGAGAGAGAAAGAGCGAAGGGAGCCTGCTAAGGCAGTTCAACATTACAAACATGAATTCAAAGCTCCAGCAAGCCAGCAGGTAGGCTAAATCATAGAATATTTAGCAGTTTTCACATTTGAATTCTTGTAATTAAGTGTAGCCTATTTCCCATTATAATCACTTGTCTTGATAGTAATCTATAACACATCATATTTATAATATTTTATTAAAACCATATTAATAGTTACAAAAAATATTATAAATGTTCTAAATGAGTTGTTTATTAGTACCTATATAATATAGATTTATGCTGTAAAATATTAAATTAAATGTCTAATACTTATAGGGGAGAGTGGGGTAAGATTAGCCTTTTTTTTTTTTTTTTTTTTTTATTTATGTGATAAGGGAAAATGACCCAGAAGTACAATGAAAGTATCCTATCCTATACTAAGGAAAGTATTCCTATAATTTTAAATGATCAGAATGTATCTATGACAAAGGGTTCTAAAAAATATGGCTTCTTTAAAAAAAAGTGTTCCCATGGCACTGTTTGCCCCGGGTTAGGGGTAAGTTGACCCGAGTCGAGTCAGTGGGTAAGATGACCATCTGACCAAATCTGATTCAAACCCATGTGAAATAAATAATAATGTAAAAAATTATTTAATAATTTCCTTTCACAAACAGTCATATTTATTTTCATAAAAGTTAGCATTAACAACAAAAAACCAACCAAATGAAGATTAAATTTCAATATTTAATTGTTTGCATTTCTGAAACAATATGTTGTAACCAAAGTTGTAACCTTCCTAAAAACAGACTGAACTGAGAGTTTGTTGGCCATTAGCAACTATAGGTGGAAAGATATATATGATTATAATATGATGAAATAAACTACAAATAATATGTATATATGATAAACTAAACTAATAATATCACATTAAATTACCAGTTTATAATTCAGAGATTTATCTTAATTACAGTGCCTTATGGTGGGGTAAGTCAAAATGCTGACTCAATTTACCCCACAACATTTGGCCCACTTTGCCCCATAGCTGCCATTTTGGAAACAACTAACTAGCTTACCAATTCAGGTTCATATTTAGCTAAATGATTTGCATAGTTTTATATGTTGCTAAATCACCTATATGCATCATAAATACCTGTATAAATTTGCTTTGGCATGACAACTATTACATCTAAAATTTTACTTTGACAAGCCAAAAACAGTTTTTAAAGTAAATGGGTGCCTTCCATTCCCCCCATGTGTTTCTCCCTTTTCCACAGTCTGGCAGAAATGATGGGTGGTTCCAAAATACATGGTCACATGACAGTAAACATGTATTTGCCAAGATACAGGGGGTGGGTCAACTTACCCCTCTCTCCCCTACTTCCATTGAAGATGAGGCAGAAGCAGGCTCAGAGAGTGAGGGAGAGCCCACTCTTAAAAAACATCAACAATAAAGTCTGAAATTATTACAGAGTGTGCTGTCTTCTCTTTTAATTGTATATTTGTAACAACTGGATAATTTGTATTAACAACCCCGATAGCAAGCAACCATTGAATCAATGTTAAAAATAGTTGAATTGTCAATGTTAATGGCATTGAATTAATATCACTTTTGCACCCGCAATTAATGTTGAAAAAATGTTGAAATTTCAACAAAGCACCATTATTGTGATCAGTGTTTGCTTTAGTTGGGCTCTTGTCTCTTTGTACTTTAAGGTTAGGTTTTTATTGTCACTTGTAACAATGTGCTAAAATACATTTGTTGAGGCAACGAACTCTAAGATCCATTGGGATCAGGTGATGGTGACTGTAATCATTGTGAGATTATGTATATAATTGCTCACAAGGGGGTTTGGTTTTTTTTGTATGAATAATGTGATATTACAGTATGAGATTAAAGCAGTGATACGTTATAATTCTTCTATAAATTCACAAAAAAAATATTACAAAATGAAACTCATTAAATTGCTGAATCAATTAGACATCAACAATCAGCGTAAGAGACTCAACAATGGTAACAATCAATGAAAGAAAATTTTCTGCTGAAATGCATGCTGGGTATCAACATAGTACAAAACTCATTCATGACTCCCAGCATGCATTGCAGTTGATCTGTTTGTCTGAATTACTTTGATGGTTGTCACCATTATTGAGGTTCGTATGATGAGTGTTGATGTCTAAATAATGCTGTATATTTTGCCACAGTATCTTTGCATTTGTGAAACGGAACATCTCAACTTTAATACTTTTTAGTATTTTTTCTCAACTTTATTACAGTTTGACACCCATCACAAAAAATAATCTATACTCTAACTTATAGTTAAAACATTTCTTTCATTAGTAATGCACAAGTGTTTACATCGAAACACTATTGTAAACACTGAAAGACAACTAACTTAACAGAAAGCAAGAGTCAAGAACCCTACTAAAGCGAACACTGATCACAATAATGGTGGTTTGTTGATATTTCAACATTTTTTCAACATTAATTGCGGGTGCAAAAGTGATATTAATTCAATGCCATTAACACTGACAAATCAACTATTTTTAACATTGATTCAATGGTTTTCACCTGCTCTCTTGCTATCTGGGAAGCACCCAGCCCCTTAGTGCCCCTTTTTTTGGTTTGGGCCACTGCCCCTCGAAAGGTGTGTTTGACTTGAAGCGGCGCTGCGCAGAATGATCAGTGTATGACATCAAAATACCGCAAGAGCGATTCGAATGCATAGGATCCGTCTGCTCTCTTATCGCGCTCACGGTACTTTGATATCATACAGTGATCATTCTGCAAAGTGCCGCTTAAATTTGAACACACCTATAATGTCTGTGCACGGCCCTGTGAGTCTGCATGTGAAGCTTGTTGTCTGTCAGCAGGAGGAGCCCTCACTCAGTGTCCAAAAGCTCTTCAGAATTTGCAGTTCATTGTATCTTTAGTTCTTTGTCAGTAACTGTTGTTTGGTGCTTATTCATATAGACCAACATGCATCTTTACAAAGCTTTACTGGTGTTCCCTGCCTTGTTATAGAAGCTTATTTTTGCCATGGAATAAATTAAAAAACCTGCCACTTTTTATCTCACAATTCTGAGAAAAAAGTCAGAATTGAGACACAAATTTACAAGAAAAAAGTCAGAATTGTGAGATAATCTGAAAAAAGTTTCCGCACCTTGCAGCTCTATATATCAGGTACTATATAGCTCATCTCTGTATTATGTTTATTGGCCACTCTGAACACTTTGTCTCCCCTGTCACGGCCAAGGAGGCCATCCCTGTACCCTCTGCCTGCCCTTACACTGCCACGGTGGACGTCTCTGAGCTCTTTACCTGTCATGTACCCATGGCCGTAGCCAGGCTTTGAAAATTAGTGAGGTCCGGGGGTTTGTTAAAGAATTGTTCTAATAACCCCAAATATACAAATATACACTAAAACACTTCAAAAGAGACAGACTTGTAGATGTTTGTGAAAGATGTGTCCTCTGTTTTGGAGGGATGATCATTTTTAAACCCTATTTATTGCATCAAAATTTGTTAATACTTTACTATAGTTAGGGGTGGATTTTATGAGCTGTTTATTATTCATGCAACAATACATATTACTGTTATAGGTTTTATGAGTAAGCATTGCTATATAGCTGATAACACCGTCTTCTGCTCTTATGAATGTTTTTAGCATGATTTGTGAAAATTATACTACTATAATGAATGACACTGTTGCCAGATATTGCTATTAAAACAAACAAAAAAAAATGATAGATAGACAAATAAATAAAAATAAACCAAAATTATTTCAAATCTTTTACAACTAAGACAAGATAAAGATATCGGTGACCCTAAACTGCATCGGCCTACATTATTAACTTTCTAAAGTGTCAAATTAAGTCAAAAAGACAAGTCCAAAAATGCTTATAAAAGGCGGCTGTGCACGCGTTCACTTCGCCAGCGTCTCGCAGCGATCATTTTCATTCCACAGACGCTAAACATTCTTGCAAATGGTCTAAACTGAATTATACGTCATGCAGACTTTCATACGTGGAGTTTAAGAGCAAATTAGTCATTCAGAGAACAAATTTTATTTTTGAACTTGACAAATTTACCGAGGTCCAGACCTCGGTGACCTCATAGCTGGATACGGGCCTGCATGTACCAACCACAGAGGTTGTTCCTGTTCTCACTGCATACCATGTCCCAGCCACGAAGACTGTTCTCGAAATCTCTATACCTTTGCTTCTGAACCACCGTGGTGGGCATTAGCCCCATCTGCTTTTGTGGGGGTCTCTGCCTGCTTCACCGTTTTGCCTGCTCCACCATGATCACTTGCTCTGCCACAGACTACAAGCCCTCTTCCACTCCCTGGGCCTGATCCACTATCCCTCCCCATGTTCCACGTCTGCTCCTCCACCCTCATGACCTTTTGTTTTGTGTTTTGCCTCCTTACCTTCTTCTGCATTCCTTGTTCTCCAGGTTACATTTATAATCAAATTTACATTCAGAAAATGCCATTCCTAAATGCAAAACAGTATTCAAGTGTGCACACAAAGTTTTGAATATTTTACATTTACAAATTGTTTTCCGAATGGATTTGTATGTGTGTATTTTGAATCTTTCCTAGCAGGCCTCTTTTCGCTGTGTCCTAATTCAAATGCAACCTTCGAAGGTCGTGGCACCTGAAGACCATTTGCATTATGAAATCTGTCCCAATTTGAAAGCTCCTTCGAATGCAGCCTTGAAATGTGTTCTTTGAGGCTTTGACTCAGTTGTCTAGCTATTTAGCCCTTGTTAAAGTCACTCAGATCTGTTCGCTTGCCAGTGGTTTTATTGCTGTGGGTTATCAGTAAAAATGTGCAAAATTTGGTGAAAGTTCTTCCAATGGACTGAAACATTTGACTCCTAAAAAGTCCCATAAACCAGGCAACATCTATGCTCACTACACTGACTTAATTAATTCAGCAAATTAACTTTAACTCTTTGAGGACTTGGGATTTGACTTGAGACTTTCTTGTGTCTTGAAAGGAATGACTTGGTTCCTCCTCTGGTGAAATCAGCTGCTGAGTTCATGGGTGGAATAAACATATGGCAGGACTTTTACTTTCTGATCCTTGGACTACCCACCTCTGAACTTGGCCAACACTGTTTATACTTATGAAAAGTGATTTCCATTGTGTTATTGTACTCAGTGATGCTCTTCATCTCTGCAGGCGACTCTTTATCTTACAATAATGAACAGAAGTTTACCACCTTAGACAAAGAACAAGATGTCTATGTAAATAACTGTGCCAAACTTCGTCTCGGGGCATTTTGGTACAAACACTGTAGGGAACTGCATTGTACATGTGTCTTAGAAATATTACAGTGCTTTTCAGAAATAAACAACAGAAAATTCAAATTAATGTTTAAAGGTTTCCTCTTCTCTTTTAGTTGTAGTGGCTTTCCTATAAAGTTGTAAATTGTTCTTGACTCATAGGTTGTAATAAACAGTGTCCACAATGTCCATTTCTTGACTTAATTTAATGAACTGACAAAACTTTCAATAAAAACATGTAGAGCTATGGTAAGACCCGTATGTTCCTGCCACCTGTACTTGTCCAATACAACAACAAGGGCAGGTTAGTTTCATGCAGCGGTGGATAGTCCAGGGGTCAGAAAGTAAAAGTCCTGCCATATATTTATTCCACCCATGAACTCAGCAGCTGATTTGACCAGAGGAGGAACCAAGACATTCCTTTCAAGCCACAAGCAAGTCTTGAGTCAAATCCCAAGTCCTCAAAGAGTTAAAGTTAATGAGATAATTAAGTGACTAATTAAATGATGATTGTGCATTAGTGA
>JAFVLL020044550.1:0-24033 GCA_021397915.2 Tor tambroides | reverse complement strand
CCAGATTCTTGCGCAGCAGGAAAGTGTCTACAAAGACAGCGTTACATGTGAGTGATGGAGCAATCGCTCAATCTTCGGCGGGAGAAAGGAAGATTGTGCTTCGCCAGCCATGATCCCCTTTTCTAACCATATGAATGATTTACAACACACTACAGGAATAAATAAAAATCAGGTGTGATGGATCATGATTTCTTCTGGAATTCAATAGATGGAGTGTGTGGCTGGTTAACTTCAGTTAACTGATTTGTTTATTTGTCAAGCTTGATTTGTTGTGGGCAGAACAGAATATGCATTTTCATCAGACTAACTAGTACTAAATCAACCTGTTATTTTTCTGTTAACGCTTATAAAATGGTGCTCCTACGGCAGCAGCACAAAATGGATATCATCATAATCATCCAGACCTAAATAGAGATCTCACAACGGACTCCGGAGCAAAGACTCGACGTGTTGCACAGAATGTGCGGACTGAGAGAAAGAAAATAAATAACAGCGTTTGGTTTCCAAGGGGAACGGCCGCAGACCACTTTCTCCAGCGCTGAATAAGGCAAGACAGCAAGGCTTTAATTTTATCTGAATACAATGTGATGACAAGCGACGCCCAATCCCAGTCGCCCAAACCCCCCCAATGAACTGCTCTACACAGCTCCTCTCCAACCCACTCACAGTCTAAAGATATCTCTCTCGGCTCCAAACATACTTTAATCAGCCGCAAATTGCGTACTTTCATTTGTTGAAAATAGTGGAAACAGGAGTGATGGGAAAACAGGGTTGTTGCTATACAGTAAAGTAAACAAGACGTATTTCTATAAGATCTATGGGTGTGTTTGGAATGGCATAGTAACTACTAAGAAAGAAAGGCTACAGTATATCTACAGTGTAGTGAACACTATTTTTCTTTTTGTCTTTTCTGTAGCTCCACTGGCTGTGTTTTTGAATCAAAGTGAAACGTGTACTGATAAGTTGCTCTGCATAAAAGAATATGCCAAATGCATAAATGTAAATTGTTTGCAAATAATCTGCTACGTTTGCCAAAATGTGGAGCATACTGTATAACCAAAGCAGAGTCAGCAATGTCATCCATTTTTTTTTTTTTCTTTTTACATATACTTGGCTCAATATTTCATCAGACTGCCAAGCAGCAAGACAAAATTTGTCTCAAAAATTGCTAAACCCTATATACACTACAAAAGTTTGGCACAAGTAAGATTCAGCAAGGACACATTTATTTGCTCAAAAGTGGCAGTAAAGAGTTTTACGTTGTTACAAATTATTTCTATTTCAAATAAATGCTGTTCTTTTGAACTTCCTATTCAACAAATTCCGAAAAGTCACAGTTTCAACAACAACAAAAAATAAAGTGATAGTTCACCCAAAATTGAGAACTCAGGGTCAGAAAGCTCTCGGATCTCATCAAAAATATCTTAACTTGTGTTCCAAAGATGAACGAAGGTCTTAAAGGTTTGGAACGACATGAAGGTGAGTAATTAATGACAGAGTTTTCATTTTTGGATGAACTATCCCTTTAAGCAACTGTTTTCAACAATGATGATAAAAAGAAATGTTTCTTGAACATCAAATCAGCATATTAGAATGATTTCTGAAGGATCATGTGATTCTGAAGGCTGGAGTAATGATTATGAAAATTCAGTTTCGCATCACAGGAATAAATTACATCTTAAAATATATTCAAATAGAAAATGGTTATTTTAAATCGTAATAATGTTTCACATTTTTACTGTATTTTTAATCAAATAAATGCAGCCTTGCTGAACATTACAGACTTCTGGATAATTTCATTCCTACTATGATTTAACAATTGCAAAGTCATTCTAAAAAGCCATTCGCAACTCATTTTACTTTCATAATCTCCTGTATTTTCAAGCGAAATAGGAAATGTAGAATGGTTTTATTCATTGGAAAGTAAACGTATTACAAAAAGTGTGTGCACAGAGAGTGTGTGTTTCGGTTATTCCGATAGAGGAATGTGTATTACTAAAGTAGAGGAGAATCAGTTCTGAACAGAGTGTACCCTGTCAGTCTGTTAGGTTATCAGAAGCAGTGAGATGTGCTGTGGACTCACAGTCAGGTATCTCGCATCCAAATCCACCTTCTTCTCCAGCTCCGACAGCAGCTCGTTGTGGAAGCATTTCAACTGCAACGAAATGCAGAGAAATTGACATGGCATTTTTAGTATAATGTTGATAAGCACAGAAAATAATTAGCCATCCTTCATTATATCAGAAAAAAGTTTGCATTTTTATTTAGTGGTTACATCAATGGTGCAATATGTAATATTGGCAGCTAGCAGATGAAATGGGTACTGCAATCCAAATTCAAAATACTGGAAAGCATTGTTTCTAAACTTGATACTCATGTGGGTTGCCAGATTGAAGACATGTAACAGCAATGAGCACAACTGACAATGGAAGGTGTCAATTTTGATTTATCTGCTTTTTAATATGCCTCTGGTCATAGAGATTATTAGATGGATGCCAAGGCTTTTTAGGTTGGGTTCATTTGCTGAGTTTTCCACCAACTGGCAACCCGGGGTGTCGAAATACTATTGGGTAAACTAGCAGTGGGCAGAATCACACAGACAAAAACACAAACAGATATTCCAACACAGAACACACATTTCTGGTTATAACAGAATCAAGTCTGTGAACTTAGCATGTTTCCTAAATATCTGCAAACATATTATGGTATTTTATGCTTTGATACAGTCAAAAATAATAATTTACATTCAGCAGCTTTAATTACTCAGTGATAACATGTTTGTTTTTGAACTGAAAACTTGTGTAACTCCTTTTCTATGATGTAATTCCTATGCATGGAGTTTGCTCCACGTAAACAGTGATTTATCCAAAAGTCACTGGATTTAATTTGTATCGAACCTGCCAAAAGATTGAAAAAAACTCTAATCTAATCTATGCAAAATAGATCCTTTCATAAAGATGCAAAAAGGACGGCGGTCAAATAAAGTACAGACCATTTCCTCTAACTGCACTTGAATCTGCCGGTGGACCTCTGCCATCTGGAAAAGCACGTCCCCTGCAGAGAAGAGGGACAGACGTCAGTTAAGAGAGAGGACAACAGGAAATGGACTCATAATCATGTGATTCAAGTGAGAACAAATGTTGTGAGGTTAAAGAGACAGTTAGATTGAGTTAGGGTGGAGTAGGCAAGAAAGAAAGAAAGAAAGAAAGAAAGAAAGAAAGAAAGAAGTCAAGATAAATCCCAACGTGCATTACAACCATGCCATCATACTGAGCACACACCACAGACAGGCAAACATAGGGACAATGACACGGTCAAAGACATTAAACACTGAGACAGAGAAATTAACAACAGGGTGAAAGGGTGGAGAGCAAAGACAGAAACTCAAAATATAAAGCATTTCAAAACAGGGTTTCAAAATTTCAGTGTATTAAAGGAATATTTCACAGAAAAATGAAAATTCAGTCCTTTTTTACTCACCATATGCTGTTATTTTTCTGTGGAAAGATATCATGTAACTTCTGAAGGCTTTTATGGGGAGCTTGACAGACATGGTCACTTTGAACTGCACTTTTATAGAAAGGATTCTCCAAAAATTCTCTTTTTGTGTCCCACAGAAATGAAAACAACAGCATATGGGATTGGATAGCCATGAAGGTCTGTAAATACTGACAGAATTTACATTTTTGAGTGAACTACTCCTTTAAACAAAACCAAAAAAACCCTCATCTTACATGACTGTAAATTAGAAATGAGTTTTATTTGTCTTTTTCTAGTGCTTCTCCTACAAGGACGACTGTCAGAATGTTGTGAAACTCATTGCAAAAGAGTAAAGAAAACTAAAACAGGAAGAAAACGACTAAACAAAGAGAGGCCATGCAGCTGGTGGAAGTTGTGTTGTTTTTCATATACCTACATGCTCCTGCTTCTGAATATGCAATGCATTGTGAAGAAAGGAACAGACAGTGAGCAGAGCACAGAGGAGACCCAGTGAGACACTGTGAAAAGAACACACAGCAATGGAAGACAACAGCGAGCCGCCCTGACCTCCTCCCCTCTCAGCACGCCAACCTAAAGTTAGGCGCTACAGAACGTCTCTAAGCACAGTGCAAAGCGGATTTTGTGTTTGCGCATGCTTGAACACTTCATACGTGACAATTTAACAGTCAGTCCAGTGTAACACCACACATCGCATGTTTACACCACAGACGCGTGATTGAAGAGCTCTCGCTGAAGAGCTCAAGCACTAGGTTCAGAAATGCAGCCAGTTGATTACTCTGAGAGGGGCTCCTGATGAGATCAATGATGACCAGTTTGCCCAAAAATGACAGCTGTGTCTGTCTGTTCATTCATCCTCATCATGTTCCAAACCTATTTATGTTCTCTCTTCCATGAAAGAGAAAAGGAGACGTTTAGGCGAACGATCATGCTGCTTTTTTCTATACAACAAAAGCAGACTGTGGTCAGCAGCTTTCAAACACCAAAAAAGGGAAAATAGTTGACCAATATGGATTTTTTGATGGCCAATCACAATATCTTAGAAAGCAGTGTGGTTGATGGCAGATGTAAAGCTCAATAATTTGAAATTAATGAAAAAGGAAAGCTATAAAATAAACAGATTTTAAATAAGGACTTCTTGATTATGAATTCTTATCGTAGTATTTTTCACAAATAAAGTAATTCTTAAAAACATGATTAAAAAGGAAGCTGGAACCAATAATCTTGTAAGTGTGCACACTGGGAATCATATTCTCTCAAATAAAGACCAGGTAATACTAATTTTACTTTACATACAGTAAACAATCAATGACATGAAAATGCCAATAATTTAAAAAAAATGCCAATTATATACCACTATTGGAAAGTACCACTAAAGTCCCATATTTCCAGTCTTTAAAGGCCATATGCTCGCTTTGTGTGAGGAACAGACCAAAACGTAAGTTATTTAATGACAATTTTGCTCTCATTTCATTTCATTTCATTCTAAAATTCATTTAGAACGTTAAGAATGTGTTTGCACATGCTTGAACACTACATACATGAAAATATAACAGTCAGTCCAGTGTTACACACATTGCTTCGTACAGTTGCTTACTTTAAATATGAGAAAATGTGACTGCAACAGGGAGGGGAAGACTTTTCTCACAAAGTTGTTGCATGACCTCAAAAGACTTGGAATATAGTTGCACTAACCACTTTTATGAGGATTTTTATTGGTGCTGTTTTGATCTTTTTGGAGTTTTGGACAGACTCTTGTTGTATGGAAAAGAGCGATGTGAAGATTCTTTAAAATTTCTCCTTTTGTAGTCCATGGAAACCATAACAGGTTTTGCAATGTAAATGGTAAACGGGTGAACCATTCCTTTAAGGGTCATACAACGGTTACAGATCACTCTCTCAAGTTTTACACACTAATCTTAAAAATCTCTATGTGCCTGTTAAAAGTAAAGACAAAAACACATCTGAGTTTTGCAGTCTGAAATCATTCAGTCAAGCACACACAGTGTGAGAAAGCTTTACAGAACAGGAACAGAAAGACTCAGAACAGAGGGAACATGGTACCACAGAGACCCAGAGAGAACTGCACATTTTGTTCACCCATTTATTCATTCATTTCCATTTCATATGAAGCTTATGTGAAACCTTGAAGAAGAGAAAGAAGAGGAAGAGGAAGAAGAAGAAGAAGAAGAAGAAGAAGAAGAAGAAGAAGAAGAAGAGGAAGAGGAAGAGGAAGAGGAAGAGGAAGAAGAAGAAGAAGAATCTCAAAATCACAAGAGTGAAACTGGCTGATATGCCATGCTTTTTATCTGTCCTGGGTAGTAAATGCTTTTAATAAAATGGTGAACATTAACAGTAGGTCTCTCGCTAAAAATGATCAGTTTTACAGCATTAATAATCTTGGATGTACTAAAGTTGATTTATAAAAAGTAATATTAAAATAGATTTTTTTTTAGAATATTTAGAAAGTCAAATTTGTGTTACTTTAGCCACACTACAATTTTTAAAAAAACCAGAAATACCATTTTTGTGTCTGTGAAGGTTAGATATCGCATGACACTTTAATGAAACAACCAATTATTTGGACTCAATCATTCTGACATTTTGATATTCAAAATAACAATCCAAGTGACTTCAGTGGCTTGATTGCAATTAATCTAGTGCCTGAAAAACACTCCAACATAACAGGCAAATCACAACACTATCAGAGGTTTGATTACACACAGGTATATGGTGCAGCGATGATGTTATGTCATCTCCCGGACAAACAGTGGTCTCTCTCATAAGTCGCACAGCATGGCACCTAAACCGATTAAAGAGAATCAGCCATGCTCAGGCTTACAAACTAAAGAGCTCTTTTGACTTGGTGCTCAGATCAATTAACAAACGCAGCTCTACTGCCTGCCACAAACACAGATATACACAGGCCACTCCTATTCTAGTCCTTATTCTGATTCTGTACACACAGTTCCGTTTTTATAATGAGCTGACAACTGAATTACAGGTCATCTGACGAATATACATCTAATATTATTTTGGTCAAAACAGCTGGTTCAACTACTGGTACGCATGTTTCTTGGATTCAAATATTTGTAATCTATTAAAGATCTAGTTTAAACTGGTTTCATAAGGTTTTAAAAAGCTATACCACTTTCAAGAAAGAGGGGCTGCAGGGGTCTTTTCTGAGATCATTTGCTGTTTTTGTTTTTGACTGTCCAGACAGACTTTTTAGATCACAAATAAGTAGTGAAATAATAAATAATAATAATAATAATAATAATAATAATAATAATAAAATAATATTTAAAGATT
This sequence comes from Tor tambroides, assembly GCA_021397915.2. NCBI lineage: Eukaryota > Metazoa > Chordata > Actinopteri > Cypriniformes > Cyprinidae > Tor > Tor tambroides. The sequence continues at coordinate 17,223 of JAFVLL020044550.1, read as the reverse complement.
AATAAAGTTTATTAGGACGGTTTTATCACCCTTGCATTTTTGAGGCACATACAAAAAGCTACATTTTAAATCTAGAAAAGTTTCATTCATAAATTTAAAATATGCTAATCAAACAGTGAAACATGTTTGTTAAAATATTTGTTAAAAAATAAATAAATAAATAAAATAAAATAGTTGTTGTTTAATAAATATTAGAATAGCTTAATCTCAAAAAAATGTCAGGGTGATGATTATGTAATATATATACACATGCTCATCACAGAAAATGCATATGCAAGTCACTGTATGTATAAACTGAATTTTAATTTTTTTTACATTTTTGTATAAATTAATAGTTGCTATGAAAAAACAAAAAAACAAAACATTGACCCAGACTCCAAAACATTGCTATGGTTACCACCACATCAGCCATGCCATTTTGGGAGTGACTTCTGTTTTTCATACTTAGTGATAATTTAGAGATTAACTCCCGTATTTACATGTCACTCCCAAAAAACCCCTCCAGTGTGCATGTGATCACAGAGCTTCCTTACACAGAAACACAGACACACCCAAACCTTCCTTCCTGATACGTTTCTGGAAAAGTTTCCTCCTCTAACCACCTTTAGATCATTTATTCACTTTGCAAGCAGATCTGAAAGTCTGATTTTGTTTGGCTTGAGTCAAAGGAATCAAAGGAAACAAGGTCTGAGGCTTTTACCGAATTAATATATGTCAGCAAAATATTGTCTATATGAGAATACTGATATCAGACCTTACATATGAGATCTTTGATCTGATATGTTGTTGAAGATGTGCAGCGAGTTTTTACAGCAAAACCTCACATCAAAAGCCTTTTCGGAAAACACGCCTCAGCTTTGATGCTCTTTGTATGCAGTTACTTTAAGCTCTTTATAATAGATTTGTGACATCCGCATTCTCTTTGCTTTGAGCGCAGCTGCCTGACTGACTGACAGACGGCAATGGGGCAGCAAGGAGTCATGGTCACTACAGAGAGCTCCACATGGAAAGCCAGAACACACACACAGAAACACACAGACACACACTCTCGGGGGCTGCCACGGCTGTCTCCTTTTCTCCCTCACAACCAGCGAAAACAATGGATAGCTGTCAGTTAGTAATGCAGGCTCTCTTGGGAAAATCTGTTGGCTGCAATACATGATTTTGCAGACTTAACTTACTCTTTTTTCATATAAATAAATAAGTAGTGAAAGCAGTGAAGCAGGTTTGTTAAAACATTTAAAAAAAAATAAATCAAAGAAATAAAAAGTTATGCTTATTAAATGTAAGTTAATTAGTAAAAAATAATATTAATATTATTTCATTAAGAATTATTATTATTATTATTATTATTATTATTATTATGGAAGTAAACATTTTTATTAGGACAGCTTTATCCTGACATTTGACACACACACACACACAATATATTTTTAAAATAAATTATTAATAGTAATACAATTTAAAAAATAATGTGAATAATATTGAATTAATATTATGAATTATTTATTATTATTATTATTATTATTATTATTATGAAACATTTTTATTTTAGGACAGCTTTATGATCCTGACATTTTTGAGACATCTAATTTAAAAAAAAATAATGTTATTAAAATAAAACTTAATATTATTAATTTACAATTAATCATGTTAAATAATAATAATAATAATAATAATAATAATAATGTATTTTTTTATTAAAACAGATTTATCAAATGACATTTCTGAGAGACACAATCAATCAAATCAATAAATCAAATAAATAAATAGACACCCTCCCAACCTCCAGAAACTTTTATTCAGAAATGAAAAACTCCTCCTCTGTCACAACCTGCAACAAGGGGTGAACAATAGATACCTGTCAGAGGTCAGGTTCTCTTGGGAAAATCTGCACCTGCAGTCTTGCATGTCTCTACTTGGACAGAAAAAAGTGTGTGTGCATTTGGATCAAGTCCATCTAGTCAAATATGTTACCCTGTACTTCCTGTCCCAGGCTCACCTCGCCGGCTCTATAGGCAAACATTTATGTCAGAACATCTGAAGTGCAGGAGTGTCGTCACTAACGCAGGTTGCAGAGAGCCGCAGGCAAACCCGACAGGCCCGACCAGTCTGGGAGGAGGAGAGCAGAGTGAATCACTGACAATGGTCAAGCGTGGAGCGCTGCAGGGTGTCATGGAAACAGTCGAAACGCTAAGGCTGCCAGCCAAACCGCGATTCTGAGGAACAAAATGGAGGACTCTGCGTATCAGCTTAACATAGATGCGTCAACTCCTTTATCTTTTTGTACAACGAGCAGATTACATCACTCCCCCCGGTGCTGCAACTGACAAAACACATGTATCACATGGTGCACTGGTGCATCCACTACATCAAACAGCACTTAGTTGTGTCACACTGCATTGTGTGTGCCTTCCTCATTCACACATGCAGTGATTTTAATCACTGGAGGTCATCAAGCGGCTGTATGGCTGTTCTTCATACTGCTGGTTGCTCTAATACTACTGGTCGGCTGCATTACAGTGGAAAATCTGAACACAAATGAGATGTATTATTGGTTACACTTTATTTTAAGGTGTCCATGTTACAGTGTAATTATACATTTAAAGTCTGCGTGAACGAAGTTGCTGCCGACTTATTTTCAGTTGAAACGGAATATTGAATAGAGGGCGTGGTTTTATTTTTGGGCTCCTCCTCTCTGTCTCTCACTCATAGCAAACTAACGGTTGGAGGGGTGTGTTTAAAAGGATTTTCTGCCCAAGCCGTCAAACTGACTACTTCAGAGAATGATCTTCCCACCCCAATCCGGAATGCTGATTCCTTGACAATTTTCAAACGATAGCTGAAAACTCATCTCTAGGGCTGGGTATCGTTCAAAAATTTTCGATACCGATGCCGATACCGATACCTTGAGTTCGATACCGGTTCCTGAACGATACTTTTTTCGATACCAATTTTATGAAATCAGTTTTAACAAGATTACATTATCTCAAAAAAACTTTGGTTTTATTTTTTCAGCTTGTTGACATTTATACAGACTCAAAGCCTCATCTCCTGAGTCACTGCACAAAGGAGCAAAATATATCCAACACAATAAATCAGTGCAAATAATTTTAATAAAGCTCAAATAGTTTTCAGTTTACACATCTGTTAGGCTATGTTTACACTAGTGCGTGTTGGTTTAAAACACATAGCTCAGACAGAATCTTCATTTCTATTCATTTATTCTAGGTTGTTAAAGACTTCAAGAAATTGAAAATCTTTATCCACTTTAATAAGTGGGTGTTTTATTTTCTTTCACCATGTTTTATTGTTATTAAATTCTGTGTTGTAGTATGTCTAATTGTTTGAATGCATAAAAACTACTTAGTTTATTCAAATTTATTCTTAAAATAGCCTTATGAAATGTTTTATTTTTCCTCAGAAATTCTGTGTTCTGTATCTGGTTTTCAAATGAAGGCATAAAATATTAATTTATCTTTTAAATTATTGAAAATCAAACTTTATTTATTTATTTATTTTGGCAAACAAAATTTTACTATTAAAATTAAAACATGGAAGAAATGTTGTGTGATCATTACATTAAAAAAAATAAAGTTTTAATAATTTAAATAGTAGCCTAGTAGTAGCAGTATGTACACTCTGTTGAACGATATTAATATATTTCTGCCGCAGTGTCTTCCAAGTTAAACCGAACTTTTATTTTGACTTGTTGCCGTGAGTACCTTTACAGTTCTGTGTGTGAATGATATGACGCTAGTTTTACTCAAATCAAATGGTAAAATGCTTATGGAGTGACTCTCAGAGCAGTTCTGGAGATGTTGTTCATGTGTTTATGTCCTCATTTAGACGGCAGACGCTGAAATGACCGCGAGCGTCACGCGCGCTTCAGTCTGTGTGTAGTAAACGAAACCGCGCGATATAGAGAGCAGACTGCTCCGTCTCGCGGATGACAAACACTGATCAATCAGCGCCACGTCGCTTCTAGTCGAACACACCTAGTGCTGCAGGCTTATGCCTCGTTTCCACTGAGCGGTACGGTACGGTACGGTACGGAACGGTACGCATTTATTTGCGTTTCCACTATCAAAAGTTGTGAATGGTACCAAAATGCCGAACTGTACCGTACCACTTTTTGGGTACCCTTCCGTTGTGGTACCTAGCACAGTGGAACGGTACTAAAGGGTGGAGCTAGACTCACTGCAGAGCGTTGATTGGTTGACAGAGAATCGTCACTTGCGCGTGCTACAGAACGACAACGCAACACAAGAGGCGCCATTTTTAAAACACACACAACACCTTGCAAAACAATGCCGCCGCGAAACATAACATCACCATGGTCGACCCAGGAGGTGCAGACCTTCCTTGGTATCATCGGTGAAGAAAGGGTGCAAAGGGAACTCGATGGCATGGTGAGGAACGAAAAGGTTTTTAAGCATGTTTCTGAGAGGATGGCTGCCGAGGGTTTCCAGCGGACGCCCGAGCAGTGCCGCGTTAAAAACAAGAAACTGCGGAGTGACTATCGTAAAGTGAAAGACCACAACAGCCGGAGTGGTGTTCAAAGAAAGAATTGGAAGTGGTTAGATATGATGGACGCCATCTACGGACACAGACTCACTGCCTCACTGCCCCACAGACTTATTGCCTCACTGACGCTGATGAGATTAACCCCTTAGGTATCGAAATTTGGTACCGAACGACAAGACGTTTTTCGATATTCGGTGGTATCGAGGCAATTCGGTCGGTGCCTAAAAAGTATCGAACTCGATACCCAGCCCTACTCATCTCTTTCGGCACCATTTGACTTCATCCTAAAATTACTAATAATAATTAAAAAAAAAAAAAAAAAAATCTCTCTTTATTTATTCCTTCCCTTTCTGGCTTGTAATTACTTGGAACAATGCCTGAAACTTGGTATTATGAGCACTTTCTGTGTCTGTCTGCCTCTTTAAGATGAATTGCTTATGTATTCCCCAATTGTAAGTCGCTTTGGATAAAAGTGTCTGCAAAATGACTAAATGTAGATGTAAATGTAACACTATTCAATTCTATGTGTTTTTTTGCTGTTGTAAATAATTCTAGATACTTTATTAACCTAATTTAGATTTTTAGAATGTAAATTAGCTTTTTTCCCCATTTACAGGTACAAATTTAAAACACTGCATGCATGCTGCATAAAAATTTGGTGTGATTTTCACATTGGTAGACAGACTGAATTAAAATACAACTTCACTAATTTTCATGTCCGTCCAGGTGGTGTTTCTGGAAAAGCAGAAATACAGCAGTTAACCCTATACATAAAGAAGTGCTGCACAACTTTGTTTTTGACACCCATTTATCACTGAGAAAAAATGCACTTTATTTTAAGGTGTCCTTGTTACAATGTAATTATACATTTAAATACTGAGTAATATTAATTAACTACAATGTACTTACTATATGGTTAGGGTTAGAATTAATTGCATGTGATTATACACAATTTATTGTAACGTGTAACAAGGACACCTAAAAATAATGTGTTACCATTTTTCCTTTGCTAACACTTTGTAATAAGGGTCTATTAATAAAAATAGCTAACATGAACTCACAATGAAAAATAATTCTAAAAACAATTATTAATGCCAATATTTACTAATGTTATTAAGTAGAGTGTTAATGTTATCCAATTGACCTGAGTGAAAATAAACAGTGAACAAATGTATTTACAAATATTTTTAGTTATTTTATAGTTAATACATTAACTGACTTGAACATAACTAAAGTGTTACCTATCTTTTTAACCTGTGTTTGAAGTGTTATTCAATATCGATATCACAAAAATTGAACTGAAACTTTATATGAACTCTTACTTCCATAGTTCTTCCTTCACTACAGTATCTAACAGGAAACAGATCATGTACTGTAATGTTATTACTCCTGTTGGTAGTCGTCACATTGTATTGCTACTGATTTGTTTAAACTTACAATTCCTCAACCTTTTTTTTCAATCACTGAACACTAGCCAAAGCTTTGTTGCTACAAAATCTGCAGCATGTGTGAATGGCCTTGTGTTTACAGTAATGCTGCACATTCATTGCTGAGACCGCATTGCTACAATTTGAACACTAAACTGGTAAGCATGCAAAATGTATGGTGGAAATGCACTGTAAAGCTACTTATCAGCATAATCTTTTGCAATACAGACATTTATGAAGCCAAACACAAACATCCCATTATTTTCTGCACACAGCTGCAGTTCTTTCATGCAGAAACAGAGTGAAAGCACAACACAAGCCTGCTGCTGCTAAGATCACATCAGGAGCGTCCAATCCTGCTCCTGAAGGCCCATCTTCCTGCAGAGTTTAGCTCCAGCCCCAGTTAAACACACCTGAACCAGCTAATCAAGGTTTTCAGGATTACCAGAAACTTCCAGGCAGGTGTTCTGGAGGTAAATGTGCAGGAAGGTGCCCTGCAAGAGCAGGACTGCAGAGGTGTGAAACCGACCAAAACAATCAAACACGCTCTCTAGTACATCCTCTCTCTATTGTAGGAAAGTCTGATTCATCTGAATGAGACTGTTTGTTTGGATGATTCATTTTAATTAACTAATTCAAAAAATAGATTCACTGAATCACAGTTAGCATTACTAGACTTATTGTAGTAAAAAAAACATAATTAGTTACATAACACTGTTTTTTTTCCCATTTTGCCTGCAGTTATACAAGAGTGCTTTTGTTTTAAATTTATACATATATGTATTCAAGTTTGCAGCAGTGATCCTAATTCAAAAACAATTGTTTTTGTACCAGATAAATACTGTTCTTGAATTCCTGTATATATCATGTGATCTGATTTATCAATTATCATCTGTGTTATCATTTGCCTGTCTTAGCTAGTTTCAAATGTACTTAGCTATTATTTGTTAGTAGCAAAACAGGTAAATATAAATATTTTATATATATTATATATATAAAATATATAATATATATTTTTCAAAATAGGGTTACACTTTATTTTAAGATCCAATTCTCACTATTAACAAACCATACAGAATTTTGCCTCAAACTCCTAATTTGCTGCTTATTATTAGTTAGTAAGGTAGGTAAGTGTAGGATTAGGGATGTAGAATATGGTCATGTAGAATATGTGCTTTATAAGTGCTAATAAACAGCCAATATGTTACTAATAGCCATGCTAATAAGCAACTAGTTGATAGTGAGAATTGGTCCCTATACTAAAGTGTTACAGGTAATTCATTACAAGGTACTTCAAAGAATATTACAGTAGCATGGTTCCAAAAACATGGTAATACCATAGCATTTATGAGTTAGCGACTTGAAGATAAATTTGCAGTTTCCAAAGAGATGTCACCTTAGAGTTTTTTTTTTTTTTTTTTTTTAATATTTTCGGGCTTTTATGCCTTTAATGGACAAGATAGTAGAGAGATGACAGGAAAGCATTGGGAAGAAGGATGGGAGGGGGATCAGCAAAGGACCTCGAGACAGGAATCGAACTCGGGTCACTGTGAGCACAACTGCGCTATATATCGGCGCACTAACCACGAGGCTATCGGCGCCAACACCTTAACAGAGTTACATGTATGCGTGTGTGTTTGTGTGTGTTCATGGTATTTCCTACGTTATAGGGGCCAAATGTCCCCACAAGGAAAGTAACACCACTAAATTTAGACCTTGTAGGGACATTTTTTGGTTCCTATGATGAAAACAGCTTATAAATCACACAGAATGAATTTTTTTGAAAACCTAAATAGCAGAAAGTTTTCTGTGAGGGATCGGGTTGGGATAAGGGAATAGAAAACAGAGTTTGAACAATATAAAACCATTAATCCTATGGAATGTTCCCATAAAACAATGGAAACCCAATGTGTGTGTGTGGTCCAGGTAAAAGAGACCAAATGTCCCCACAAGAATAGTAAAACCTTAAAATATTGTGTCTATGATATGCTCACTGAATATAAACCTAACAGACCACTCAGATCATTAGGATCGAGTCAGTTAGAAATACCAAGGGTTCACACAAAACAAGGGGAGTCCGCTTTTAGCTATTATGCTGCCCGCAGCTGGAACCAGCTTCCAGAAGAGATCAGATGTGCTAAAACATTAGCCACATTTAAATCCAGACTCAAAACTCATCTGTTTAGCTGTGCATTTGTTGAATGAGCACTGTGCTACGTCCGAACTGACTGCACTGTATTTTATGCATAATCATTTTCTATTTCTGTTTTAAATTCATTTTAAATCAATTTCTAATTCCTTGTCTTTATTATTTTTATTTCTTTGTTTTTATTGCTGTGATTATTTTTATTTTACTTTTTTAATGACTATTTTACTTCCTTTTATGTAAAGCACTTTGAATTACCACTGTGTATGAAATGTGCTATATAAATAAACTTGCCTTGCCTTGCCTTGCCTATGGAAATATATTACTAAAAAGAGAAGCTTACTATATTTACACACAATACTCTTTCCCCTAAGGGTCTGAATTTAGAACTTGATTTTAACTCGTTTCTAATTGATATTTTTTGTATTGAAAGGTGAATGTTGTTGACACAGTCTCATTTGTACCTAAATATATGTATTGTATAGTTATGCATTGATTAATTCTAGGACAAGTAATTGTAAATTATAAAAAGGATGGGGGACTGTTTGGGTGTTGTCTTGTGATGGTCTGGGGATTTTCTGATGTTGTGTTTGTATTTAAATTTTTGCCTCAATGTGGTTGTCTTTTCTCAGTTGTGATATAGTATAGCTGCTCACATGATTGACTTTGATTGCTAACAGATGTAATCAACTGGAACTCTGTTTGAATCTGAGTACTTACTGAGCTGTTGCCTTTGCATGTATGTGTTTTTGCCTGACGAAGGTCTTTGACCGAAACGTTGCCACTTTAAAATCGTTTTTAATAAAGGGAAAATAACAGTGTGCAGATCTTTTTTCTATTATTCTATGGAAAGTCCCCATAAAACATAGAAACCCAATGTCTGTGTGTGTGAATAACCCTAAGAAAAAGCATAGGTCTAAGAAAAGAGCGGTTTAATCACATAAATAGCTGGAGATCAGCCAAGTCAGGTCAGGGATCCTATCCTACTGACCCAGTAAAATCTGCTGTGACTTCTTCACCTCAGCATGTAGGACAGTTTCAGTGCTGTTCAGAGACACAGATCACTGAACTCTCCAATGACAGTTCAGCTGAAGGTAGCAAACTAGCATTATCATATGGAATAGAGCAAAAACCCAATCTGAAGGTAGAAAAATGGCCCCCTGCAGAGTTTTAGAAAATAATTACTAATTACTACAGTATTTTTGGTAAGCATTGGGATTTACTGCATTGATTATTTACTTAATGGCACAAATATGTAAGTAGTACCATGGTAAATCAATAAAATAATCATTCAGTACCATGGCTTGAAACGAAAGTACCCTACATACAGTACAATACAATTCCAACAAAAACAAAAATACCCAGGAAATTCCTGTGGTTTTTCATGGGTTTTGTGAGTGTGATTCACATCTTTGTGTTTGTTTTGTGCGAGTATGTGGCTTTGTTCAACATAAGAAGCTTCAGGATTTGAGGACGGGGAAAAGAGGGGAAAGAAAGAGGTGGAGATCAGAGAGTCTGTAATCCTGACAGACAACACAGTGTGTGAATGTAGCCATTAGAGCTGACAGGGATGCTGCTTACACTCCAAACTGCAATTTTTGGCAGATTTGGCAGTGAAGGGCAAGTGTGAGGGATCCTCTCGGCACAGCCTGTGCTCCTCAGCTGAAGGGAGGTGGAAGCACTATGAAAGGGCTAATGTAAGGTACCACAGAAGAAGAATATAATACGCCAATGAAATCCAGCGGCTTCATCTAACCACATACTCATTCTCGGAATCAATCTGTTCTTCGCAGAACCTTCTCTTTGCCTTGTTGTGACATGTTCGACGCAGAGCACTGATTGATCCAGATGACCTCTGATGTGTCTTGACAGGAATACCAACACAGCGCAGTTTAAAGGCCATTTCTACAGGGCTGTGGCATTTTATGGTTTCTCTCTAAAGTCCACTTGTAATATGGAATTTAGCTTTACTTTAGTTTATATTGTTGAATATACTTTTGGTTATATTGTCAAACTGTTGTGCTGCTTAATATATATTTTTTGGAATCTGTGATCTTTTTTTCAGGATTCTGCGGTGAATAAAAAGAACAGCATTTATGTAAAATAGAAATCAACAATATACAGTACCGTTCAAATGTTTGGAGTCAGTCATTTTTCTTTCTTTTTTGAATGAAATGAATAATTCTATTCAGCTAGGATGTGTTAAATTGATAAAAAGTGATAGTAAAGGCTTTTATTGTTACAAAAGATTTCTATTTCAAATAAACTTTTTTCTTTTTAACTAACTCTTTAAAAATCTTGAAAAAGCATCACAGATTTAAAAAAAAAAAGCAACTGTTTTCAACAAAGATAATAAATCAGCATATTAGAATGATTTCTGAAGGATCTATCTATCTATCTATCTATCTATCTATCTATCTATCTATCCATCCCACTGATGACTATGACCTCTTATTTTCTAAAAAGCAAGAAAAACATCCTGTCTTCCATAACATGACCTCTTTTAAAAAAAAAAAAAAAAAAAAAAAAAAAAAAAGGATGTGAAGACAAAGATCAGGATAGGTTTAAAAAAAAAAAAAAAAAAAAAAAAAAAAAAAAAAGCAAAAGAAAGCAAGCACGAAAAAGAAAGGAGATATTATAATAATAGCAATTGAGAGGAAGCCATCTCTGTAATAAAGCACTACAGGATGAAAAGCAGAAAGCCTCTAATTTCATGGGGCTACAGAAGCTTATTAACTATTCCAGCTCTGAGCTTTATGAAAGCCATGCAGACGCAACACATACACAGCATGGATCAAGACACTCGGCACATATATGCCAAAACAGCAAATCAAGGGCAAGGTGAGGGAGTGCGTGTGGGCCCTCGTTCTCCCAGCATGCACTGCAGCTCTCAGAAATAGAGCAGGAGAAAGCAGTGCTCCTGGGACTGAGGCACAGGGCTAATAAAAGAGCTCCACTGCTCTCATTCCGACAGGCCCAGGTGAGAGAGAGAGAGAGAGAGAGAGAGAGAGAGAGAGAGAGAGAGTGAGAGTGAGAGAGAGGGAGGGGGGGGGTCAGAAGTTATCATAGGATTCTGTCTATGTTCCACTAAAAGAAGTGACTGAGCAAAACACTTTCCTCCTAAATAAACAACACCCCTCCTTGGCTTGCTAGCATTTATAGTGGCATTAGCCTGCTTCCTCTCTGATATATGTGACCCTGGACCACAAAACCAGTCTTAAGTAGCACGGGTATATTTGTAGCAAGAGCCAAAAATACATTGTATGGGTCAAAATTATTGATTTTTCTTTTATGCCAAAAATCATTAGGATATTAAGTAAAGATCATCTTCCATCAAGACATTTTGTAAATTTCCTACCGTAAATATATCAAAACTTAATTTTTGATTAGTAATATGCTTTGCTAAGAACTTAATTTGGACAATTTTAAAGGCGATTTTCTCAATATTTAGATTTTTTTGCACCCTCAGATTCCAGATTTTCAAATAGTTGTATCTCGGCCAAATATTGTCCTATCCTAACAAACCATACATCAATGGAAAGCTTACTTATTCAGCTTTCAGATGATTTATAAATCTCAATTTCGGAAAAATTGACCCTTATGATTGGTTTTGTGGTCCAGGGCCACATATGTGAAACATCAAAGATATAATTTACAAATACTTATAAGTGCTTAATCACTTTTTCAGCACTTAAATCTTAAAAGTAAAGGTTTCACAGGAATTTTTGCAGTGGTGCTGTAGAAGAACAATTTCGGTTCCACAAAGAACCTTTCAGTGAACAGTTCTTAAAAGAACCATTTTTCATAGTGTGGAGAACATTTTAATCATCTAAAGAACCTTTGTGGAATGAAAAAGTTCCAAGGATGTCAAAGGTTCTTCATGGAACCATTGATGCCAAAATTGACCACTGATATTACAAGGAATGGGAAACACTGAAACACCAGATATGTTCCAAATATGCTCTTGCCTTCTAAATAAAAGAGTCGATCACTAATGGACCCTTTTCACATTTCTGAGGTTCTCAGAAGCAGAAGTCATTGTAGTTGGGTAAACTTATATAGTGGCAAATGGAAGCCATTATAAAAATAGCTGTACTATTAATAATATTTATTTAATTTATAATATTTATTAATAATTAGTAATATTTACCAGAAAAAAAAAGAAAAAAGTAAAAACGCAACAGTACTTCTGGAAAAAAAAAGAGAAAGAAATAAAATTATATAAAATCAATTAATTAGAGATACTTTTGTTTATTAATATTTAAAAGAAATCATTAAAATGAAATCCAGACAAATTAATGTAAAACAGAATTTGGTAAAAAATAAAACTGAATTTGAGAAAACATTTTATAGGGCTTTAAAATGTAATTTTTTGTTAAACTTTTTATAAATTGCAGTTTAATTTATGAAATTTTTGAAGGTGTTCTGAGCTCACAGATGCTAGCCTTAGCAACCACTATAAAATGCGTTCTATGTCTTCTCAAACTGCGGGAATCGCAGGCTATGTTCATGGATCTCTGGGAAGCAAAATGTGTCATTATGTTCTTTCTGCATCAATATCTCTGAACTAATTCTCTGGCCACTCGACCTAAACCACTGAGGGAAGTGATTCAGACCTGACAGGAAATTAAAACGGCATATCATCACATCATTTGCCACTCAGAGGGGTGTAAATGCTGATGAGTCCTAATTATGTAACAGTTTTCCCCATTATAGGAACGAGCGCAGAAATGATCTGAAAAATACATCTCAACAGCCTCGTTTCACATTTATGACCAAAATCCCTCTGAGGAAAAGTTCACTCAGCCAGCCATCTTGACACTGCAATGCCACTAGGAGATATTTTCTCTCTAGTCAGTATCACACTTCTAATCATCAATAAAAATGTTATAATAATTGTAGCTTCTTTAACTGAAATTATGGCTAAAACCTTTGACAGCAATAAGGCACTGCCTTTATTAATAAGGCTCTTTTATATGAAAGGTGGTCTCTGGCACTTCACTGTTTTAAATATCTAGTTGCCATAGAAACACTCATATGAGAAACCATTCAAAAGCTTAAAAATGAAACTTTCCACAAATGTCAGTCGCTTTACTTAAAAGTTACCTTTTAAAAAGTTTGAACAGCATTGTTAAAGGCAATTCTTCTTCTCTTAGTCATGTTTTTCTTTCCACAGGAAGTTCCTTTCTGTCAGGCACAAGAGTCAGGTTGAGTTTACAGTAGCTCATGAATATTAATTATGGTGTCTGACAATCTGATTGGCTAAAATGTTTGTTTGCTCGCTCAGTCCATTGATGAATCAACAGGATGGCTTCAGGTTGGTCATTGTTTTATCCCTCTAAATACATCTGACCGCTTCAAAGCCAGTTTGATATGTCTCAGGGTTATTAATATAAGTCATGCTTGGTTTCTAAATGGTCAAATACTAGATTTTGTGTGAAATTATTTCACTATTCTACAACAGTTTATGCAATTTTACTTTTTCTACCAATGTATTTCAACTGAAAATAAGGTAGGATCCAGAGTTTGACCTCAGGCGTGCAGCTGGAAGGTTTATGCAAGTAAATATTCAGAGGCGTAACTGTGGTGTTTACATGGACGACCTCAAGCTGTTGTGGCATGCTGTGACGTGACATATCATCAGGCTCTTGTGTAGACACGGTGTAAGGCAGAACGTAATACAAATTTGATTAAATCAATCAGTTATAATTTATCCGGAAACTGAAACTGAATATTTAGACACGAACGATAATTATTTCATTTATCACATCAAACGGAAGCCTAACATCAAAACAACATCCAGATCTGAATAAAGGAGCGAGAGGCAAATTTCAGCAAGCTTCGTTCTCATGGTAACTGTTTCACTAGCAACTTTACTAAAGCAGTGAAGGATGCTGCTTGATTTGCAGTATTTTAGACTTTTTTCCTCTTTGCTAGATTTATTAAAGAAGCAACAGTACAGTCTACCGCAAACATCCATAAAATCCAATAAGGCAAACTCATTTCTGGCAACATCCTGGGTTCAATAAAAGTGTAACTCTGTCAACAACATTTGTGCAATGAAATGTCAGATCACCACAGAATATTATTTTAACTCATCCCTCAGTTTTTACAGTAGGCCTAAGTACACACAGGAAGTACACAGGTCTAGACATTACACATTAAAATACACACAGAATGTACACCACTGTACCATGCTTTACTGAATAATTTGTGTAAATCCTTTAACAAAAGTACATGAATTTTCATGCAAATTTGCCAACTTACTTTCCTGTGGCAATCAACATTGTGCTGTAAATGCTGTTTTAAACAGTTCACCCAAAAATGAAACTTGGTGAAAATGTCCTCAGGCCATCCAGGATGTAGATGAGTTTGTTGGAACAGATATTCAACAATTCTTCTCCTCCACGTCGCCCTAGGGCGCCATTTTGGAGAGTATCATGAGTACTGTTGAATTAAGTAGTTATTTTCATTTTCTTTGCACACAAAAAGTATTCTTGTAGCTTAAAAAAAAATACAGTTGAACCACTGATGTCACATGGACTATTTTACCAATGTCCTTACTACGCTTCTGTGCCTTGATTGTGGTAGTACCCTTGCTGTCTATGGGAGGGTCAGAAAGCTCTCGAATTTCATCAAAATATCTTAATTTGTGTTCCGAAGATGAACAAAGGTCTCACAGGTTTGGAACGACATGAGGGTGAGTAATTCATGACAGAATTTTCATTTCTGGGTGAACTATCCCTTTAATGATGGATTTGGTTATTATAAACACACAGCACACAGACGTTAATACCTGTAGATGGACTGGACTTTTGTGGATTACTTGTGAATTACTGTTGTCAGGGTTTGAAATTAATACCCGTCAACTCACCAAATGCGGGTTAAAATAAGCTGTGGCGGGTAACGCTGTCAAATCACTAGCCAATCTGGCGGGTTACTTTTTGTAAATTACGTTCACGCATAAATTTCTTGGGCAAGTTCATTTAAGCCAAGTCTGCTCAGATTTAGCGCAAATACTGAACTCATGAGTCATCACGATATATTAAACACAGGCTAATTGCACAGCATCTGCGCATATCTAGCTTACTTGAATATACCCGACAAATAACGGCGCGGCAGTCATAGTTTCTATGACTCGAAAAATGACTGAAGACTCACACCGTGTCTATACCGGACATGAGTGGTGCGACAAAATACAATAGAACCCACTATAATCCGTAATGCTGTCTATACTGGATGCGGTGCGACACGACAAATCTCAACAGTAAACCGATGCCCATACTGACACAAAGTTCAAGTGCTTTGCAACGCCCACTTTGTCACATCCAGTGTGGACAGCCACAACCCGCACGCTGTTGGTTTATTTTGGTAATTTATTGATTTATTTTTGGCTAGTAGAATTTATGAAAGGCCGGTAACTTAATGTAGTAGCCAAATTGGCTGGTGAGTGAAAAAGTTGAATTCAAACCCTGATTGTGATGTTTTTAATCAGCTGTTTGGACTCTCATTCTGACGGCACCCATTCACTGCAGAGGAACCATTAGTGAGAAAGTATAATGCTAAATTTCTCTGAATCTGTTATGATGAAGAAACAAACCCATCTACATCTTGCACAGCCTAAGGGTGAGGATATTTCTATTTTTTTGGTGAACTATTCATTTTTCTCAACACCAGAACATTCCTTTAAAATGTGATGAGACACCAAAACAGTGGTGAGAAAACGCGTCGTAACCTTGGTAAGCGTACGTCGTGTTGTGATGTGTCGTCTACGTGCAGTCCAACCACTGTCTGCATGTGTAAGGGTGAGAGTGTAACACAGTGATGTATGAAGGCAGTAAAACACAGAGAAAGAGATGTGGTGGGAGGATATGAGTGGGAGGTGGTGACAGGGGCATCATTATCCTAAACAAACCAGTGAGCGTGGGAGTGTATGCAAGAGGGGGAGGAATAGAGTGTGTGTGTGTGTGTGTGTGTGTACGCACTCCCTCACACTCGCTTTCAGATGAGAATGAG
Organism: Tor tambroides; assembly: GCA_021397915.2. Classification (NCBI taxonomy): domain Eukaryota; kingdom Metazoa; phylum Chordata; class Actinopteri; order Cypriniformes; family Cyprinidae; genus Tor; species Tor tambroides. Next base: position 1,107 of record JAFVLL020044550.1, on the reverse strand, counting down.
CGCTCTCCACTGCAAGTGCATCCAAGGATACCATATACCAAGGCACGATATTTGCCCAGGCTCAACTATGAGTGCGTGACTATGTTTATGCAAGTGTGTGTGTGTATGTGAGAGAATGTGAGGCGTTTAATGCGAGAAATATCAGAAAAACAGCAAGGAATGAAGCGAGAGAGAAAAGCAGGAGCGCGTGTAGGCGGAAACCATTTACAGTCTGTCTCAAAGCAAACCCCCATGGCTCTCTCACCGAGAAAGACAGACACACAGGACTGCAAACTGCCCACAAGAATTTGGTGTTGCACCTCGCGGCACAGGACATCTCCCATCCAAAACAGAGATGAAGCCGTTTGTCACTAAATGATACGTCTTCCATTTCAGCTCAGCGTTCGGCAGGGTAAAGGAACCCCATCGGGGGTCGGTGGTTGCAGTGGTGCTGTAGTGTATGTGCGCTAATAATGGCCAGTTTAACATTTCATAAAAGTATGACGTGACACTCTGTCTGATTGAGCTCGACTCTGCGGTATGTGTGTTTGAGTTGGACTTGTTCTCACGAGCAGGTGGAGTCCTGTTGTTGACATGGGAGAGGATATAACCTTGGGCGATTCCTCTGGGAGAGACTCGACAGGAAAACTCAAATGAGGTTTGGGTGTGGGCCGTGAGTTCCCACTCTTATTTCTGATTAGATGAGGTGCATTTGAAGCTGCCGACAATGCTGATAAATGCACACCTGTGACATTTGACAAACAGAGAAACTAAATGTCACAGACTGACCTCTTGGCTCAACATAAAGAATATAATCATCAATGGTTTGCATTAGGGACGTCAAAAGAAGTAGGGGTTTGGTACCAAGCTGATGCTAAATTAAAAACAAAACAAAACAAAAAAACAACAACAACAACAAAAAAAAAAAGGTATCCAAAAACAGGAACGATCAGTGTTCCTGCAGTGTGCAGTATAAAACAGCTGTTTAATTTCTCATTAATATTAAATCAAACAATAAATATTAAGAAAATGACTCCATGTTTGTGGCTGGATAATTTTAGTTCATTTTAACAAACTTAGTTAATTTTAACAATACAAAGTTAGGCTTGGGGGGGGGGGGGGGGGGTT
>JAFVLL020044549.1:0-23516 GCA_021397915.2 Tor tambroides | reverse complement strand
TCCCCATTACCATGGACTATATAGTTTCCCCTCTCCCATCACTCTGCCTGGTGACATTGCCTTTGTGTATCTGTATCCTGCTTTAGTGTTTCCATGGTCTGCCAGTGTTCTTGTTTGCATCTGTTTAGTGTTCAGTGTTTACTGTTTGTTGTTTTGTTATTAAATCACACCTCACCTGCATTTTGGACCCTGACCTCGTTTCTCGTCGTGACAGCTTGATTGATTAAATGACAAACATATTTAATTTAGGCTCTTATTCACATATAAACATTGATCAACACATATAAACATTTGTTGGTCATAGACATTTCTGAGGACTTCTAAAAAATCATTGTTGATGCACCCCAAGCTGGAAAAGTTTCAATCAGATTACAGTACATAGTATACAAGTGAAAGAATCTCAGCTGCAATGTTACTTTTGAGTGGTTATCTAACAAAAATCACTCCAGAAGCAAGACAAGTAATAACTCAAGGAAGGGCCCGAGGGTAACACCTAAGGATCCCCAGGCCTCTTTTACGTTGTCTGAGATTAGTGTTTATGAACCATCACCATCAAGCAAACACTGAACAGGAATGGTATGCATGCCAGCACAGCAATGAGCAGTGCTGGGTAATAACTGATTACATGTAATCTGGATTACGTAATCAGATTACATTTAAAATGCTCATAATCAGGTTATAGTTACTTTTTATGGATTACATACTATTCACACAATGGCATTACATTATTCATAACTTATTGATTCTCCCTAATTCTTCTTTTTTCCTCTTTTAAATGTTCCTTTCTAAAAATGCTACTGTGCTATACCATTCAGCTTTGATTACATTCCCAAAAACAGACAGAAAGAAACATTCCAAGGAATATATTTTCTTTCCCTTTGCTTTTTTATATCAATATAGTATGTTTAATGGTAAGTTTAAAACGCGTTTGATAAAAAGTAATCTAAAAAGTATTCAGAATACATTTCCTAAAATGAGTAGCCTATATTATGTTACTAACTACAGATTTCTTCATGTAATCTGTAATCACAGACTACTTGTAATCTACCTAGCTCTGGCAATGAGAAAGTCACTGCTCTCCAAGAAGAATATTGCTACTTGTCTAAAGTTTGGTGTCTCACGTGGGTGAGACAGAAGACTATTGGAAGAATGTCTTGTGGACAGATGAGGCCTAAATATAACCATTGTTTTAAATGAGAAGCATTACATTTGGGGGAAACCAAAACAGTGCATTCAATAATATGAGCCTCATCCCAACTGTACAGCATGGTGGTGGCATTATTATTGTTTGGGGCTGATTTGCTGCCTCTGTACTAGGCTTGGCATCATTGATGGAATAATGAACCCTGCATTTTCTATAGAGTGTCAGTCCTTGAACTGAAGCTAAACAGAAAGCAGTTCCTGCAACAAGACAATGATCTTAACACACAATAGATCTGATCCCCGGTCACAGAAAATATTTGATTGCCATTATTTTTCCTATGGAACACTAAATTAGTGTTTTTGAAGAATCTTTATGCAGTTCTTATCCACATAATGACTTTTAGTTCAATTAAGCTACACATGGAGTGACTAAATAATTTGGTGTTATATTTGTGATAATGAGCGTTATTTTGCCTTCTACAGACTACTGAACTGTTTAGGATTCGTGTGGTGGGTGGGTCGGCTTCCTGCAGTTACCTTTCTCCCCACGACAGCAGACCTCTGTGCCACCCAACCGTGGACAGGTGAGCCCACATAACCCAGCCGAGAAAAAACGAAACACTAAATATACACTACCGTTCGAAGGTTTGGGAGCGGTACAATTAAGTCAATGTTTTTGAAAGATTCTGTCTACAGTTGATGTTATTTGATCAACAACATAGTAAAAACAGTAATAATGTAAAATATTATAATTTAGAATAAATTCTTTGTATTTTAAAGGCAGTGTAAGCAATTTCTGGAAGCCAATGTTGATATTTGAAATCACCATAACAAACACGCCCCTACCCCAAAAGGGTCTCGCCCCTATTTTGATAGATCCGCCCCACATATACGTAGCCAACGCAACCCAGGCAATGATTAGTTCTGTGAAACATAAGCCGCTTTTCTGCCGAAATTACCTGGAACAATATGTCCCAGGAACTTTTTTCCCCCAGACCTGTTGCTGTCTGCGTTTCCATCACGGTCTAAACTACCGAGAAGATTAGGCAAATGGTCTGGTGATGTAACGTTAGGTCTGCGCGCGTTTCTTAATACCAAGTACGCTAATTTCGGACTTGCATCCTCGGTAGTTCGGACTTCACGAGTTAGACTCGGGAGTGTGAACTCCCGCGGAGGAATGACGCAAGTCCGGTAATTCTGCAAAGAGCAGCGTACTTGATAACATCAGTCAGCTCGCCTTGGCTGCTGCAATCTTCCTCACTCTATTTACAGACGAAATATATCAAACACCACTGCCTCTTTACGTTTTCATTGAAACATATTAATAGAACAATAGAATAAAGACCAAAGATTACCAGTTAGATTTACCCAAAATGAATTATATCTTATGTTTAACCACTACAGAGACATCAGAGCCAGCGGCAAATGTCAGAAGGACTAGCCGAGGTTATGCTCCTCTCTTCGGGATACATGAGCACTGAGAGCCCGGTGATCACGTGGAGCTCACATCTCTGAAATTGACGAAGCACATTTTCAAATAGGTGCTATTTTTATAAATAAACCGCAGATTTGAGTTTTAAACAACTACATTTTCGGCTGAAATACACACGTCCAGTGTAGGCAGACTTTAGCTGTTGCCCGGTGTAGACACGGTGTTACTCACCTATCGGGAAGAAAAGCAACCTCGGCGTCCGATCGCAGGCCTTCCGCTCCTTGAGTTCTCTCCAGCGCTGGAAAGCTGATCTGATATTTACACGGGTCCTACTTCTTGGGTCCGTTCTTCGTACGTCGCTAACTCAGTTAGCTGGATTTTATTGTTGCCGATTTTGCTTGATCTTGGATCATTTGGTTCTTCCAAGCTCATCCTAGACTTGCTGTCATAGCAACAGGTCCGTAAGCTTAAACCTGCTCGGGAGCAGGCTTATTTCATGTAAACAGGATTAGATCGCATATTTTTAAGCAGAATTGATACTTAAAATCTGTCCCAGCCACTGCTACTTTATTAGAAGAGTACCCTACTGATCCAGGGATAGTAATTTAACATAATAATAATTGAAAAATAATATAATAATGTTGTGTAGTCTATAGACACAGCCAGTTTTACTCATTGAAATACTTATTCATTATAAAAATAATTACTTTAGAATTGTATTGGAGTCTTACACACATACAGTTCATCTGAGTCGTGCATTAATTTGAGTGGTGACCACCGATCTATAATAGATATATATAGATCAGTGATGGTGACAGATATTATGGGAGTGGCTTGATGGAGCGCAGGAGATAACTTATTCTTGACCCTTAAGAAACTTTAATTAATGCCGTCACATAAAAAATCTGTTTCAAAGATAAGATTAAATGAATTGCTAATTACAACCTTGAAGAAAATGTATATTCTGTACAAATAGTTGAAATCATGAATATAAATAATTGGGAATCATGTAAAAAAAAATTACAAATACATTAAAAACAGCGCACATTTCATTTATCTATTATAACATTTATCTAGTTTTGTTCGCTTGGCTGTTTCCTTACAAAAGTCCAGAAATTTGTCAAATTTTTCGTCAGGTGTCTTTTTTTAATGATATGATGTCATTACGTTCCTGTCTTGCCGCCAGCCAATCACTGCATTGCTGATCGTGGTTTCGAGTATACACATAGTATACACGATACATCTGCCCTTTTAAACCAACCCATGAAAGCGCAATTATCTCAGATAACTCAGTCCAGCCATACTAATCCTCAACAACAGGTGCGTTCGAAGAACCGAATTAGCCAGATCCTGACTAGTGCGATGATATCATCTTGGAGTGTCATTTGATCTCAGATGTGGGCCGAGGCGATTTACGAAGAACGGACCCCTTGCCTTATCGTTCCGCAGTCGTTTTCCTCTTTTTTTTTTTTATACGCCATTTCTATATTTCTGTCGCTCGGCTCGGCTGTTCACAGAACGCTCTCTCCTCCATATCACGAGTAGACACACCCCTTACTGCTGATTGGCTATACGTTTGTTTTGGGACTCGGCCCGACTCGGTTTTCTAAAACGTTTTTGAAAAATTGCATACCCTGCCTTTAACATATATATATATATATATATATATATATATATATATATATATATATATTAAAGTATGTATATATTCATGTGATGCAAAGCTGAATTTTCAGCAGCCATTACTCCAGTGTCACGTGGTCCTTCAGAAATCATTCTTATTTGCTGATTTGGTGCTCAAGTAACATTTCTTACTATTATCACAGTTGGAAACATTTGTGCTGCCTAATATTTTTGTGGAAATTTTGATACATTTTTTCAGTATTCTTTGATATATAGAAAGTTCAGAAGAGCAGCAGTTATTTTATATATATATATATATATATATATATATATATAATTTTTTTTTTTTTTTTTATATGTAGGCTGTGTAAAAGTTTTATTATTGCATGCTCAGCTAAAATGGTTTTAAGTCAGTTATTTATGTCTTTTAATGGCAAAATTAATGTTTAGAAATGTAAACTGATATTTCCTATTGACACTACAGAAAAAGATATAAAATAACTGTCTTAAAACTATTTTTTAGCTGGTGAAAATACTAGTGGCCTAAAACTTTTGCACAGTACTGTGTGTGTGTGTGTATATATATATATATATAATATTTAAAAAAAATTAAGTCTTTACTGTGGATGATCAAATGTTACAATCCTTGCTAAATGAAAGTATCACTTTCTTTAAAAAAAAAAAAAAAAAATCATACTTACCCCAAACTTTTGAACTGTAGTGTATGTCTAGAAATTCCTTGATACAGAATGTTTTCTGTACACCCTAAATGCTCATCAGCGGCGCTAAAGTTAATATCTCCAGCTGCTTTAAACTTTTTAATTGGTCTCCAAACACCCACATCACAGTATTTTAACCTAGTTTGCACTAATTGTATCCTCTCCTCTGCATCATGTTTGTGAGGCTCTAGAGAGACAAACCCAACAAGCCAAAGCATGAAGAGCTCATCCTCTCAGTGCTGTAGGTGTAACACACACAGTCTCAAAAGCCAATGATCCATTTCTCAATTTAAAGAGCTTAAAACTCAGTTCCACAGTCGTGACGGCAGTCTCATTCGCTTCTGTGCCTGCTATTCTGGGCTGTTTTCCTCCCTCTGAAGTGAATATAACAGAATTATGATGTTTTTATTTGTGAATGTGTTCTACTTTAAAGTTTAATGTTTTTAAATTAGAGTTCAGTAAAATGGAATGGATCCTTAGAGCAGATTATGTATGAAATCACAAACTAAGGAGTTTGAAGTCTGTGTCTGTGTCTGTGTCTGTGTCTGTGTGTGTCTCTGTTTCTTGTGTGTGTGTGTGTGTGTGTGTACCTGGTATTTATCACATTATGGGGACCAAATGTCCCCACACGAATAGTAATACCAGTAAATGTTGACCTTGTGGGGACATTTTTAGGTCCCTATGAGGAAACAAGCTTATAAATCATATAGAATGAAGTTTTTGAAAATCTCAAATGCAGAACGTTTCCTGTGAATGGTAGTTTTAAGTGTAAGGTTGGTGTAGGGTGATAGAAAATACAGGTTGGACAATAGAAAAACCATTACGCCTATGGAATGTCCCCATACAACATGGAAACACTGTGTGTGTGTGTGTGTGTGTGTGTGTGTGTGTGTGTGTGTGTGTGTACTTGGTATTTCCTACATTATGAGCACCAAATGTCCCCACAAATGTAGTAATACCAGTAAATTTTGACCTTGTGGGGACTTTTTTCTTTTTTTCTTTTTTGGTCCCCATGAGGAAAACAGCTTAGAAATAACACAGAATGAAGTGTTTTGAATCTAAAATAGCAGAAAAGTTTCTGTAAAGGGTCGGTTCAGATGTAGGGTTACAGTAAGGGATAGAAAATACAGTTTACAGTAATATCCCCACAAAAAATGGAAACCTGTTGTAAAGAGTCCACTGAAGGCGAGCGTAGTGATGAACCCAAGTGCAGTTTATTTACAATGTGCAATCCAAAATCCAAACAGACGAAGACTTGACTTGACATGAAACAGACTTGGCTTGAAACAGGCGTGGCATGGCATGAACAGACTAGACTCACCGACAGCAGGTAACAACATTAATACACAACAAGAAACAAAGGCAAGGACATGGCTACTTATAACAAACAATCAGGGTCACATGACAAGAACCAACCAATGAGGAAACAAGACAAATGACTATGACAACCAATCAGAACATGACACATTGAACAAGGGAACCAATAGCATGAAGACATGAGGGCAAGGGAAGCATGAAACAAACAGGAACCATAACTAAACTTCAAAATAAAAGACATGAAAACGTGAACATGAAACAAAACCCAAAACAGACCTTACACCTGTGTGTGTGTGTGTGTGTGTGTGTGTGTGTTAAAAATAAATATTAATAAGATTTTTTTTTCTCTGTTAAAAGAAACTCATGTTGTGTGACCATGAAAGCCATCGTGCAACCAACACGTATATTCATTTGGGTAACACTTTATAATAACTTTCATTAATAAATCATTAACAAACATTATATAATGCTAAACAGATCATTAGTTTATATATATATATATATATATATATATATTAAAATAGCTAGAAATATGACGTAATGTGCTTGTTAATCATTATCATCATTATTTCATGTAAAATTAATATGCTTACAAATGTCACTTTCAGTTCATATGATCATGCACTTTTTTGCTGCTGTTGAGGTGTGGTATGGGTAAGGTTAAGGACAGGTTTGGTGGTATGGGTGTGTTTACGGGTTGGTTAAGGGGTCAACACTGTACTGAGGTCAATTTGATTAATATAAGGGAACACATTCAATATGTTTACGTTGTTCAGTATTACATTGTTTTGATAAATGAATAGTCGTTTTCTTGGAAAACTGATTTTCTTTTTCCTGTTGATATAGGAATAATATAAGTGTTAATGCAATAAAACATGTTTTGCACCCAAATTACAATGTGTGTTACATCTATAGCAAGCATTTAGCTAAACCTAACTAACAACCCTTTACACGAACGTCATTTCAGCAGCTGAAAGTCCAATGCCCATAAAGACACTAAATGATTAGTAAATGTTTAGAAACATTTACAAATGATGAATAGTTTAACTTCAGATTGGGTACTGCAAAAACATTAACAAATAATTAATAAATGATTTGTAAAGATAGGGTGAATTCAGGTCATTTGGGACACTTTTTACCATTCAGATGACTGCTCATAAAGATAATAATGATTAGTAAACATTTACAAATGATGAAAAGCTTTACAAATTATAAATACCAGTGGTTTTCAAAGTTGTTCCTGGGGATCCACAGCTCTGCACATTTTGCATGTCTCCCTAATTTACAAACCTGATTCAGATCATCAGCTCATTAGGAAAGAGCTCCATGAACTGAAATGAGTGTGTCAGATAAGGGAGACATGCAAAATGTGCAGAGTAGTGGGTCCCGATTAACAGGATTGAAAACCACTGGTCTAAACAACAAACAAAGACCAAATATGTGACCTTTACAGACTGTGATTATGATTTAATGAATAATATGTTAACGTGAATAGTTTGTTTAAAATGACTAATTAAGCTAATTTTATGTGAAATGAAGTGTAATGACATTTGTTAGCATTCAAAAGTACATTAACATATAATTTCTGCAAAGTCATTGAAAGTTCAATAACATTTGTAAGCATTATAGCATCACTGTACCAGGATACTAGCACTCTACTTTTTTGTTTGGTGCAGATTTGAAAAATGTGAATGTTTCAGAGGTGTCTGATCATCTCTTCTTACCAACGCTTCATTTTTGCACTCTCATCCATGTCTGTCACTGTATAAATAGGTTGTTTATTTGTAATTATGATGTTCAGATGATAGCAGAGGCATTCCATTTCTCATGTGGTTACCTGCTGTTCTCTGACGCAAGCTGCTGCTCTTGTGTTCTGAAAGCCAGCAGTGTTTAACTGTGCAAGTAATTAAGTTTGTCAGCCATTGCTGAAGATGTATTCATTCATCTAGAGGTTTCACAAGCAAGATTGAGTTAAGAAGACCACGTTTTCCAAGTAATGACAGGAAGCATATGGTTGCCACAAACATTTATCATCAAATAGATTGTTCGTACGAACACAAGTTCAGAGAATGGAGAAAAAACATCCAAAGTTAGTGTAACTCCAGAAACAAAGTTGAGTGTGTGTGTGTGTGTGTGTGTGTGTGTGTGTGTTTGGCTCCCCAAAGTTCAGGTTGAGATAAGGTAAATTGTTCAGTGTAAGACAAGATAAGTTGTTCGGCGTGAGATAAGAAAACCCTTGCGTGTGTGTCAGAGCTTTCTTCTCAATAGACCAGAGCTGATGAATTCAAGTGAATTCCCCTCACGTCTCTGAATTATTGTTCCTTGCGTTTAAATCCTCACAGAAACAATCGCAATTAACGCAGACGGACTGCGTGTCAGAATTAATCTGGCTTTAGACTAGCTCTCAGAAAAATTCAGCCATGCTCCAGTCACATCTTCAAATTACCCTGCACTCCTTTTTGCCGCAGCTTTTCCCTCTGTCATATTTGATCGATTGTTTGCAGAATTGCACAGGGTGAACAGTGAGGGCTTGAACGCTGTGTGTTTTTCCTCTCTCTTGTGGTGTAGCCTGGTGATTATTGTAATTTGTGTCCATAGGCCATATTTGATTGATTTATTTTCTCAGTCTGAGAACCTGTAATGATAGTGAGACCTGCAGATGAATCCAAGTGGTAATTAACATGAGTAATAAAAAGCTAATTTTAGACTTGCAATTTTGAAAGATAAAGTAACTTGCCATTGTTCTGACTTTTTTTAGCCTGTTCTCTATCCCTCTAACTTTTCCTCATTCTTTTGTCTTTTGTTATGATGAAACGAATGAAAGTACACATTCTAGAAAACGAAATAACATTAGAGCCGTATCGCAGTGGTGTGACATTTGTTACAGCTGAGTCTGGTCATGAGCCTGTTGCATGTCATACCTCATGTCTCGGTTGTTTCCTTACCCTCCCTCCTTTACTGCACAATCAATGGCAAAAAAAACCCTTTAATTAAATTATAATAAAAAATACGTTATTGTATAAAAACAGTTGTGTCGCTTAACATTAGTGTGGAAATCATTAAACTTTCTTTCTGAAGTGATAGAAAGTTCAAAAGAGCAGCACTTGTTTGAAATAAAAATATTTTGAAACACTGATCAGTTTAATATGCTGAATAAAGGTATTTACATCCTTTACTGACCCCAGACATTTGAACAGCAGTGTAAATTCAGTTTAAATATATATTTTAAAAAAATTGAACAAAACGACAGTGTCAGTGTGCCAAATTATGTACTGACTGAGACTGAATTGACTATGAACTTCACAAAACTGATTATAGTCTGCCCCCTAGTGTCTGAATACCGAGCTCACAATCTGAGTCATGTCTTTCTCTCACAGGGCCCTGAAATTATGCGGTCCTGGTGGTCCTCTGCATGTGAAGCTTGTGATTGAATGGGAGAACAGGATCAAAGAATGGTAAGATACATGCTGCTTCATAAAATGTTCTTATTTAAAGGCAGACCACTCATTTAATTTTAAACCACCCATCAAGTTCCCAGTATTAGTAAGAGTCTTCTCAGTAATATCGTTTAAAAGTAATTTTATGTGTGATTCATATCTGTTTCAGTCTCTTTGGTAACATTCAAGAGGAAGTTACTGAGGATGCAGAGAGTGTGAGAATCCAGCAGCAGAATCATGTACAGCAGCACAGCTGCACGCTGGATGAGTGTTTTCAGCTCTACACCAAAGAGGAGCAGGTACTCTCTCCTCCAGTCACACTCTTTTTATTTCTCTCTTTTATATTGTTTTCTTACTTGATTCATTTAAAGATTGGATAAATATGTATGGGAATGTGTGTAGTAACTATGTTGAGATACTAGAAATACTATATACATATATATATTAGTATTTCAACTATGCGCAAGTGTACCTAGGACAAAAGCTGTTTTAAATGCTAAGGGTGATTACACCAAATGTTGATTTGATTTAGTTAATAGAAGTTAATTGATAAATAAAATCTTTTTAATTACATTATTTTTGAATGCATCCTCACTTTACAGCATTTTTACAATTGCATTATTAGTGCCTAAAACCTTTCACAGTATTGTAGCTTTTCAGGAAGTATCTTCAAGCATCTTGGAGACGTTGCCACAGTACTTCTGGATTTAGTCTGTCTCAGTTTGTTCTGTTTCTTCATGTCATTCCAGACAGACTGGATGATGATCAGATCTCTGTGTGGAGCACTGGCTGTTGTCAGACTCCTTGTGCAAACAAAAATCTCACTGAATTATTACAATTAATGGCAAAAGGAATGTTTGGTAATATAAACAGAAATATTTCCTACTGACACACTATACAGCAAAAGATATACTGCAAAAAAAAAACTGACTTTAAACCAATTTTGTTGGTGAAAATACTAATTATTATCAATGTTAAAAACTGATTTTTTTCAGGATTCTTTGATGAACAAAATTCAAAAGAGCAGCATATGATTTGTAAACACAACTCTTACAGCTTCATTTTACCCTCTAACTCTAGCGCTCTCTATTCTAATTCTATTTATTTGTTTTCTTTTTTTAATAAAAAAAAAACAAAACAAATAAATCAAAACTTGACCCTCTAACCTTTGCACTCTCTATTCAAAAAACAAAACTTGACCCTCTAACACTTGCACTCTATCGATTTCTAACTACTTTTTTCTTTAAAAAGAGAGAGAGAGAGAGAGAGAGAGAGAGAGCCTCTAACTGCTTTTTCTATTTTATCCTATTTTTTTATTTATTATAAAAAAATTACCCTCTAACACTAGAGTTCCCTATTCTTTTTCTATTCTGTCTACTTGATTTATTTTTATTAATTATAATTAATTTAGATTTTATTAATTATATTACTTTCTACGTGTGTGTTGAGCTAAGTGAGACATGTCATAGCACGTACATATTATTGCTCTTTTGTTGGTTTTGATTGCTTCTTTTGTTCTCATTTGTAGGTCTCTTTGGATAAAAGCTTCTGCTAAATGATTAAAATGTAAACATAACGTAACTGTAATTGCACTGTTGATTCCTTTCAATTTGTGTAACAATTCTTCCAAAATAATGTTTGGGTTCCACATTAACAGCAGAATGCAAAGTTAGAAAGACATGAGGGTGACTTAATAATGACTGAATTGTCAGCCAGAGCTGAAAAATGCCACAGAAAATGAGTTCCTCTTATTTATTTGTTTCCTAACATTTGATATATTTCGTAATGTTCTATTCTAGGTCTGTCTGCTTATGAGTTTAGTGCCTCTGCAGACACTGAAGTGGCCTGTTGCGCTCATCTGTGTGTTGTTGTCTCAGAGGCGAATGTTTAAGTATATGAAGTGGATTTTGATGAAAAGCAAAAACTAAAATCAGCTCTAAAAACATGGACTGAACATGAAGAAACCAAAAAATACTTGAAACAGTGATTACACTGAAATCTCTCACGATGAAAAGAGCTCTACTATCTAACATAAGAGCCAACCAATTATATAAATCTGTATTCTAGCAGAGGATTTTCAGGATCTGAATCAATTATGTTGTTAGGATGTCAGGAGCGTTTGATTAAATTTTATGTAGAAGTCATAATTGTTCAGATCGAGAACTTATTTCAGTTAAGAAGTATTTCACCAAAATGAACATAATGCTGTGTTTTTTTATATGCACTCTTATAAGTCAAAAAATAAATTCTGGTGGGCAAATGTTGAATAATGTTGTGTTATTTTTTGACACAAGTGGGAACTAATGCAGTACAAAAGGTTCTCTGTGGAATCTACGCTTGCAAGTCAAGGCGTTAGACATTTCAAACTAAAGGACCAATCGCTATTAAATATTCAAGATTATTCAAGCTGATTTAAAAACCCACTTGAGGAACAAATGGAGCTGGTCTCCCACCTACCGTTTTTGTCTCTCACGTCCCACATCCTCTCAGTCTCTTTGAAAGGTCACTCAGAATTCATTCTTCTCTATATACTGCCTGTTCTTGACAAGTACCACTTGATAAATCTTACCCATGAACCCCTGAGAGTTACCTCATCACGATTGGCTCCACAAATTATTATCGATCCTCGAACAGTGTCATGTCGTTTCTGAGGCAACACTTCTACCAGGACTTCAGATATGGGAAAAAATGCTTTTGTCATAGTGTGTGCAGTGCATGTGAGATATGGCTTCCAGCAGGAATTAAATCATGAATTTTTCTGTACCACATATTTTGAAGATATAAATAACAATTTACTGATGGTCTGCAGAGGTCCTGTAAATATTCAAATGCTGTTGTCCTTTACTCTCTGCATGTTCACTGCCATCCAGTTTGTCGCAGCAGTGTATTCCAGAGATATAAATGTTTTACTGCACCACACTGAGACAAAACAGGTTCAGATAATGTCATGGTTTAGCTGACCATGGAGAAACCTGCATTTTAACAAACCCAAGAAAGAAAATGTTATTTAGTTGCCTGTGATTTTGAATCTCACATGGGGAGCATCTGACTAACTGCATTGATTTGTTGTCTGTGACATACATCACAAATGAGTTCTGGACTGTTTATAGCAAATATTTTTATTCCCCTTGCAGCTGGCGCCAGATGATGCGTGGAAGTGCCCCCACTGTAAGCAGATGCAGCAGGGGATGGTGAAGATGAGCTTATGGACCCTGCCTGACATCCTCATCCTGCACCTCAAGCGTTTTCGGCAGGTGGGCAAACGGCGAAACAAACTCTCCACCCTCATTCGCTTTCCGATAAGCGGTCTGGATATGACTCCCCATGTGGTGAAACGTAGTCAGAGCATGAAGAATCTGGCCCCGTGGCCTGCAACTTGGAAACATGGAGATACTGACTTCCTTTATGACCTGTATGCAGTCTGTAACCACCACGGAGGCATGCATGGAGGCCATTACACAGGTGAGTGTGCTGGCATCTCTGATAGTAAGAAGCAAAGGATTGTTTGTCCATTTAAAATGCTTTTTTTCTTTTATAATTGTTATACATGCTGTTTTTTAAAAGGGATACTCCACCCCAAAATGAAAATGTTGTCATTAATCACTTACCCCCATGTCGTTCCAAACTCAATTTAAGATATTTTGGATGAAAACCGGGAGGCTTGTGACTGTCCCATTGACTGCATAGTAAATTGCACTGTCAAGGTCCATAAAAGTATAAAAGGCATCGTCAGAATAGTCCATCTGTCATCAGTGGTCCCATCCCTGTTGCTTGTGCACCTTTTCCTACCCAATTTCTTCCTTCCTGTCAACTTTGTATTTAAAATGCTTTGATACAGCACTCTGTGAATAGCCACCCCTTTCAGTAATGACCTTCTGTGACTTACCCTCTTTGTGGAGGTGTCAATGATTGTCTTCTGGACCATTGCCAAGTCAGCAGTCTTCCCCATTATTGGGATTTCAAAGAGCAAGATATACCCCAAATTTATACAGGGATGGTCATTTAATGAAGCTCAAATGTAAATATTCTAATATTTTGAGATACTGGATTTTTGACTTTCATGAGCTGTAAGCTCTAATCATCAAAATTAAAACAAAAAAACTTTTGAAATGTTTTACTTTACATTTAATGAATCTAGAATATATGAAAGTTTCACTTTTTGAAATAAGTTAAATGAACTTATAAATGAACTTTTTCACAATATTCTAATTTTTTGAGATGCACCTCTATAAAGTCACTTTTTACACTCTCACTAGTTTATTTTTAATACATGAATTATAGGTGAATTCTTATATGCTGTGTTTAATACTCTGTGCTGGAAATATTAATGAAAGGGAGGTGGGGGGTTGATATCAATGAAATGTCACCACAAATCCTAGTAAATCATATAAGCAGGTATATAGGAATAAAGAAAAGAAAATAAGATTTAACAAAAATAGATGAATCCCACACATCCACATTTAAAATACAAAGCCGTCAATGAGAGCAACATTATAATCAATAATAGCCAGTGATAACCTAACTCAATAGATCAACAGTCAAGTACAATTAGCCAAAATACATGCATTACATACTCCTAGTATTTCTAGTGTCTACAGTTACTTCTATAAAATAAACAGTGAATTAAATACTTTATAGATTTCAGTAGACAATGAATACTCACCAATACATGTCATGAAATAAGTAAGTAATACAAACTTGGTACAAACGTACATATCACCGTATTCATTTATCAACACTAAATATCAACATATACAAAAATGTAACAAATATACAGTGTAAACTACATTGTACTAAATACAAATATATACATGTACTCTACCATATTAAAAATCATTAAATATCAATATTACAATATCTCTGCAGAAAAATGCCAATGTCTCCATCTTTAGGTGGCACCTTCACCTTTCCAGCTCCACAGAAGCGTGTCGACACATTACGATTGAACTTATTAAAACATAGCGCTACTGGATAATTCATGTCCTTTCATTTGATTGAACTTTTGTGTTCACTAATACATTGTTTGAGATGTCTAGATGTTTTACCCACATACATATGGGTAGGCCTAATAGAAGAAATAAGAAAAAATGCTTAGTTGCATTATTATTATTATTATTATTAAGTTGTGCCCAATTATTTATTTGTAATTTGTAATTCCCATTAGGAATAGGACTGAGTAAGGTCTCGTTACTAACAGGATCCACGAATGTAGATAACCACATTGGGAAAAACATATAAGCAAAATCTCCACTTTCTCTATGAAATCACTATCTCTTAGGAATTTTGGTCACTAAACTTGCAAATAAAGGTGCATAAATTATAGTACAGCATGCTAAGAAAGATAGTAAACAAGGAATTTTGTCACAAATGTCTATGATATTTTTTATGGAATGTTATCTTTTGATCCTACACTTACTTTTCAAAGTGAAATATTGTCATTTCAACATAATGCTAAACAACAGGGTTGGATTTCACAGAAAGAGTTTCCCTTACTTTGTTGTCAACACCCAATTAGACCTGTGTTTTGTACTTTACAAAAAATACCTAAAGATTTGCAGATCCCCCTGGTCTTCAGACTGTGGCTCAGACCAGTTCTTTTTTGTCTTCTTTGACACAAAATGTGAATTATTTTTTGTCCACTCATTACCAACATTTATTAGGATCTCTACAGATTTTCTCAATTAAATTTATGATATACTATATATGATTTACAGGATACTTGTTTTTTTATTTACACTTGACATAGCTATTCTATATAGGAACATTTTGCATAATAGTGGGCTTAGAGCTTTGAGGAATTGTCTAGCTGATTGCGATAATGTAAATTCCTTTTGTGAATTCATAGTTCAGTTGATATCAGCTGAGATCAGTAAGATTTTTAATGTTTCAAATAGCTTTCTTACGCTCATCTGCGTTTATTTTAGGCTATGACTGCATTTATTTGATCAAAAATGCAGGAAAAAAAATAATATTGATAAAAATGCAGTATTATGAAACATTATTCCAATTTCCAGTGTCCAATATCCAGTGTCGCATGATCCTTCAGAAATCATAATGCACTGATTTATTAATATATTGATATGACTCTGATTTATAATATATATATATATATATATATATATATGTCGGAAACAGTTGTGCTGCTTAATAATTTTTTTTTTGGAACCTGTGATAGTTTTTTCAGGATTCTTTGATGAATAAAAAGTTAAAAAGAAAAGCATTTATTTAAAATAGAAATATTTTGTAATTATATACTGTGTTTGGGGTCAGTACATTTTATCTTTCTTTTTTAAAAAATAAAATAAAATAAAATTTATTCAGCAAGGATGTGTTAAATTGATACAAAAAGTGATGGTAAAGACTTACATTGTTGCAAAATATTTCTAATTGTCTTTTTGAAATAATTGTTAGAAAGAATTTCAGTTTAAGATTTGTACTATTGAATGACATAAAGGCAGTTGTGTATACACAAACACACACACACACACACATTACAGCATATGTCTTTGTGAAACAGCCTATTGTAGGAACTCGGTGGACAGCCACTGGTACAGTTATGACGACAGCAGTGTGGAGATTGTGCCAGAGGAGGAACTGTGCACACGAGGGGCATATATCCTGTTCTACCAGAGAAGAAATGTCATCCCACCCTGGTCTGCCAACAGCTCGGTCAGAGGTGAGTAAATGAGCCTTTGTGGCCACACTGCAGATGGAGGCTGACTGACCTTTTTCGCAGTGGATCAACACTAGGCAGAAAGCAGAGGATTTTTTTTTTTTATCTCATATATATTGCAGTGCGAATGTTCCACAAGAATTTTGAGTGTAGGACCAGATTTTCTTACCATTGTAAGAAAAATATTTGCAGTATGCAAAATATGAATATTTCCACTTACCTCTCCCCAGATTTTGAAAATACCTGAAATAAATGTTTTTGTTTTTTTTTAGTTTATTTGAGTTCATGTTGATTGGTGGCTAAGATGCCACTGGATATGCATGATTTAGTCGTCATGGAAATGATATAACAGAACGTGCAGATGATGAATTTTAGTTATTAAAAATGAAGGGGCAGTGAGAGAGTGCAGCATGCTTTAAGCCCATGTCTAGGAGAAACATGGACCAGCCACTAAACAGTCTTTATTGTCTCATTGTACAGGTTCCACCAGCTCCTCTATGTCAGATCACTGGCTCATCCGTTTGAATGGTGACAGTAAAAGAGGAAGTATGGTATCACGGTCTTCCACAACATGCCCTTCTTCCATCCCAGACTCCCCAGAGTCTCCCGTCTTTCAAAATGAACCCTCAGTGGAAGAGAGAGGTGAGTGTACCCATCCAGTTTGCTCTCGTCGTTGTAAATAAGAAATGTAAATACTAAAAGGATGCTTCTTGACAGAGATTTCATCATAGTTTTTCACTTGTTTTGTTGTGGGAATGTGTTTTCCACCATGTGGTAAATATTGTGGAAATGTCAGTGTCTTTAGGTGGGTTCGAAAGCAGACCTTTCGTGCAAGGAATCCAAGGGCGTAGCGTTAGCATGAAAAGTCCCACCAAAACCAGAGTGCTCCCACTGCGATGGTCCTTTGGAAACAAAGACCGCCACAAACCGGCCCAAGCTCCTGGCCAGGCTCCTGCAGAGCTGGTGGAGTATTTAGAGTCTGGCAGAAGGCCAAGATGCACCAAAGACCCCATTGTTGCCCTAATGACTCGACCTTCAGATAAAGAAAGCGGTAAAGAAGAAGAAACTAAAAAATCCACAACCAAATCTTCAAGCCACAGCAACCTCGGACCTCCAGAGTATCTCAAAATACCGCAGGGTCAAGAAAGAAGTAGCTCAGAGAAAGCAACAGGTCAACAACCCAGCAGCAGCAGTAGACCAAGAGAAGAAGGAACTTTGACCAGACGGAGCAGCAGAAAATCAAAACAGGACAAATCACAGTCCAGAAACAGCTCTGGCACAGGGATCCAATCCAGTTCCAGTGGTCCAAGCGGGTGGGAAACAACGCAGAGGGGTGATCCAGGCAAGGAGCGAGACCATCTAGAGGAGAAACAGAGAAAGGGACAGGAAACAAAACATCACGATAGTGTCTTTGCTTTTCTTAAAGGCGGTTTCATGAAGAAAGACTCGCTTCGGAGGTCCCGAGACAGTGAATCTGTGAAAAGGGGTGACGCAGAGGTGAAGAGCCCATCTGGAGTTTCACTCTCCAATGGGACACACAAAAGAACTTCAGAAGGAAAAGCTAATAGCACTAACCAAGTTTGTAGCAGACTTGGAGATGAATTTGCAAATGGCAAGGTGAGTCGTGGGTCATCAGACATCAAACGCTCACAAAGTTCTTCCAATATTCAAAGCAAGGCCGATCTAAGCTTAAGAAGGACGGCATCTCTACACAGGAACGGCACATCGGCGGCTCAGCCACAGAGCGTTACTATGGACACGGGCTCTCAGAACACTCTGCAACGCACACGCTACAGCACAAACTCACTGGGCAGAAAGAAGGCAGTGCCTGAATCAAGCTTCTGAGACTTACTTCACTTCACCCAAATATCTCAACAGCGTAGCAGATCTATAAAAGCCCACGTAAGAACTATGTTAAGAAAGAAAGGTTTGAAAGATGGCAGCACACTATGAAGTTGCACATACATTTGGAATTAGTGGATGACATTTTTGTTCACTTTTTTCTTCTTATATGAAGTGCCTCTGAACCAGAGCTATTTTTTAGATTTTTGTCAGATTGTGTTTTGGCACTGGAAGTACATTACACACTGGCCTCTGCACCATGATTTTGAACTGAAAAATGATTTGCCTCGGATTTGATTTTTATGTGCCACTAAATAGATTTATCACCTGTAATATATGAAGGGAATCGCTATATATAACTTTTCAGTTTAATCTTTTATGATTCTGTAGATTGTACTGACTGGCTGCTAACCTCTCATGGGTTTATCAAAGATGTCAGTTCTTGCACTTTCAGTGAATTTATTGCACCACTGTCTGACATAATCATGCTCTCAGACAAAAACATGAAGCTTATTCATTTTTGCTTGTTTTGCAGTATGCATTAAGACATTTACAAATTTGTATTATAAAATTATTTTTTAAAAGTATGAAATCTAACAGAATCTAAAGGGGTGAGATCACATATGTACAAGGATGGCATGTTGACAACACAATGTATTAGACAGAACACCTTAGTAAAACAGTGTCACTTCTGAAAAGCACAATAAACCTAAACCTAGTTTGAATGCAGTAACAAGAACCTGTTTAACTTAAAGGATAGTACACCAAAAAATGAAAATTGTCATTGTTTACTCACCCTCATGTGGTTCCAAACATATTTGGCTTTTTTCCATTAATAGATCACAAACGGAGATGTTAAGCAAGATGTTTATGCTGCTCTTTTCCAGTCAAAGAAAGTGATAACCAGCAACTGTCAAGCTCCAAAATGATGACACTATTAACCCTTTAAAGCCTATTTGATACATTCAGCTAGGGCCTCTAAATTATCCAAAAAAAAAAAAATAAAAAATCAAAACATCACCAACAAACCTGTTCTACAAGTTCAACACAATCGTCTGCCCTCTGACTGATAGTATGTGCTTTTTAGCAAGTACAAGGCAATTTAGTACAATTCCACCTTCTGTACATGGTACATGTCATTTTGCTGTGAAATCTTGATTCTTATAAAGTACATTTAAGAAGTATGTTTATAGTGTTATTAATGTTTCAGTGCTGGACTGAAGAAAGTTAGGTTTACACATCACAGACAAGTATTAGTTAATAATGATAGTCTTAAATTCTTTTAAAAGTTTTTTTTTTTTTTTCTCACAGATTTATCGTATGGCTTCAGAACACTTGAAATTTATCAGACTTGTAATATGCACTACTTTTAGTGTGCTATTTGATATATTTGTAGCTTGACACCCCCAGTCATCATTAACATTCATTGCATGAAAAAGAGCAGTGTGAATATTCTGCTAAAGTGGTGAAAAAAAGAAAGAAAAACATACAGGTTTGAAACAACAATGTTCATTTTTTCATTCCTTTAATCAAGCTCATCTGAAAATGTTTGATGTGTTCAAATAACGTGGAGATCTAGCGATACCAATGACTGCAGAGTAAAGAAAAGCCTCAATGTAACCAGTAAAGTGACCTTAAAGCGTAGACGTCCATGACACAGATTGTGTTTGGCTCTAATTGCTCGGAACAACAGTCAAAATATGTCATATTGTCACCTTCCTATTTGGATTAATTGGGTCCATATGTCCATTAATCTGATGAATAAGACAAGACAAACAGTCGTTCTTATGTATCCCTCTCTAGAAGCAATTAAATAGTCTGAATGCAGCTCATTAAACTCTACTGCTATATATGCACTGCAAAGCTCATTATTTTGCAAAATATAACATTTTTGCATTAACAAAGATTTAAATAGCTTCTTTTCTCTCCGTGTGATTGTGATTGACTTAAAACTCAAATATCAAACTGAATCAAAATCCCACATTTATGGGTTAAATTAATCTAACAAGTCATAGTGCAAACAGAAAGTGTCCTGTTGATTATTGCACATGATATGGAATATTCACTAGCTCCTCAAATGTAAAATACTATTTGTTTATCTCTTTGCAATCTATCTGAAGTTCTTCCAACAAACGAGCCTCTACCTCCATTTTTGCAAAACTCCAAAAACATATCTATACATAACATTCACAGCAGTTTCCAGCTGAAATTAACACTATTGGAGGTAAAACGCTAACAAGTTTTATTCTTTTTTACACAAATTATGATTACAGGAGCAGATTATTTATTAATAAAGACTTATTTTTGTGCAGTTCCTTGCACAATATAATATTATGTTATGACCTCAGAACCATTTTACCACAGTGCATGATTTGTAAACTAATACTGTACATAGTGTTTGCATCATGTGACCAGCTCCATATGTTATGCTCCATCTGATATAGTAAACTTGCTCTGTAACTCACCTGGTACAGCACTGCAAATGTAATGCAGAGCACTTCCGCAGGAGTGCTGCTGAAACACAAATCACAACAAAAGAGCTCAAAGACTTGTAGATGCAAGCTTAACTGACATGGCAAATGCATCTTTATCTCATGATTTTAACAATATGTTGTGAGTGGTACTGTATGTCAGATGTGACAGAGGATTCACATTTAGCACCACAGATGTTTCATTTATAAACTTTGACAATTTGTGCAACAACCAGTGTAATTAAACATTGCCAGATTCACATCCACCTGTTTGGAGGGCGATTAAAAGTTACCAGTGCATGCTTGAGTGCAAGAAGCACTCAAGAAGAACATAATATAATCTGGCCAAATTGTTGCCACAGGCACGTTTTTCCAGTGAACCTGGGTACTGTATGCTGTAAAGTTTGAATTGCACTGTAGAATAAGGTTTAATTATTGTGATAAATTTACAGATATGCTGTTTTTATGTCGCACGGTTTATATTAGTTTTTGTTGATCTGAATAAGCAAAGAAATGAAATGAAGGTTTGTTTGTTTCAGTGCTCACACACTTTCTGCCTATATGTTCGGAACAAAGGACATCACTGTCATAGAAAAAAAAAGTTTATACTTTTATATTGCATTTATTTTGTCCATTACTGTGTTGTAGAAGTTGCTATACCATCGTACCAGATTCACAGTTTTAAAGTTTTCAGCAAAAATTGAAAAGGAAAAACATTTTTTTTCTTTTTTCAGCTTCACTGAAATCTGTGTACGAAACCCACTAAAGGTTTTTGTCTTCTTCTGTCAACATCTAATCATCCCTGTTATTTTGTTGAGTATGTCAAAGGGGTTATGCAAAAAGCAGCAATTACACAGCATGTAACAGGATTTGTGTAGACACAAAGGTCTGCTCCCCCAAGGGCATTTCTTTTTTCCACTCCCATGCTTCCAAAATAATCCTACTTTTCACTATGCTTGAAATAATGAACACTTGTACTGACAAGACAATGAATGAAGGAATCTTACCCTGAAATCTTCTCTTTTTTATTTGGTTTTTGAGATGTTTTATATGCAACTTTTTATAAACATTTTGTAATGTCTTTGTGTGTACATATATATTATACAACAACAAAAAAAATCAATGGATAATATATAATCTGGGAACAGTATATATGTAGGGATAGATTATTTGTACAATTCAAATTATCATTGAATAATTGCACAAGGGTACATGTTCTGCTGTCAAAATGTTTATATACAGGTTTGTGTGGACCTGTGTCTATACAATAACAATAAACGGATATATTTTTGTATAATTTCTGAAATTAAAAAGACATTGGTATTCACGCCACGTTTCTTAGACTCTTTTAAAAAATACTAGTTTCAGCATTTATCTTGATTGACATCTAAAAGCGTGTGTGTTTATTTGCATACTGAATGACACTAAAACTGTCACTGCTCTTTGCAGCACTTTGACTGTGAAAAACTCTTTTTGCTTTGGCTACAATAGCTCCAGTTCCTGAGGGAGTCTTCACAGAGCATGCAAAGAGCAGCTTGATCCATTCCTCATCAGCATGCACCACCCTAAAGTCTCGATCCACAGTTTGAAGACATTGGTGTCAATGTTTCGGTATCTCTGCTGTGTCAAGTAGAAATCTAAATTCTGCTATTTTTCTATATTTTTCACAAAAGCTTGATTTACATCATTTTGAATGCAAATTACAGCTAAGAAGCTTACTATGCACTTCAGAATGATATAATTCTGCCATGATTGTTGTAATATTACAAGGAGAGCAAGGACAAGAAAGTGATGCTCGATTTGTCTGCCCGCTAGAGAACTGTAATTATCTCTGAGATGTTTAGGAGCACTGAAAACTGTCTGGGGAAAAAAAAGCAAACATGTACATACAAACTTGGATAAATGCCAAATTCCTCTTATGTTTATGTTAACATTCTATGGGTGATTTTTAAAACAGTCATCATCATCCTCGTGTTTCAAATTTATATGATATCTATAAATCTATATCTTAGTTTCTTCTGTGGAATACAAAAGAGCAGGTTAGGCAGTATGTTAGGGACTGATAATCTCAGTCACCATTCACATTCATTGCAGCTCTTTTCCACATAATGAAAGTCAATTGTGTGGGCAGAAATGGTCAATAGACAGTTGTCTATAGTGTCGATAGTGCAGCAATCCATGAAGCAGAGCAAACACTGAAGTCACTTTCAAAACAAGAAGCTTTCTGTTGGTCAATGCAGTGAATGACATCTATGTATGGAACTTCTGTCCCCTCACGCAAAACTCCTGATCATGCACAGATTCCAATTGGAATGACTGGATTTCTCCTGTAAAATTTTCCAGAGCAACTGTAAATGTGACTGTACTTTGAGGCTGTCATTCTGCTTAACATTTCATTTTGTATTTAATGGAAAAACGTAAGTCACTTTTACAGGTTAGAAACAACTTGAGGGTGATTAGATGAAACTTCCAACAAAAATCTGTCTCTGTTTAGAGCATTACTACATTTAATATAGGCCCATTGCTACATTTAAAGGACAAATAATAGGTTCATATGAGACACAATAGATTGATAATTTAAACATTGTATTTGATATTTACTGCAATTGTTTTTTTGAAAGAAGGTGAAACAGAGAATTGAGGGTGAAGCTTATAAACTTTTAGGAAAGAAATCAAGTTCATGCTTGTACATCATAGATGCTCTTTTATCTGGAGTTTTTTTTTTCCACCTCTAAAGAAAGGCTCATGGTGATGTCTTCATCGCCTCCAGGTATCAGTTTATGTGCACTAATTAAAGACCAGTTTCTCTTTTTTCAGCACTTGATTTTAACCATAAAGCAGAGGAGATACCTTTGATAG